>JAVQJX010131398.1:0-11696 GCA_036025115.1 Ambassis agassizii
TCTGTTAACATCCCGGATGACTCCATGAACTGCAAAGGAAACATAAGCTGATACAACACCTTAAAATTAAGATTAGATTAAAAATCTGTACTGCTGCATGACACACTTCCTCTTGAGATCCAGCTCACAGACAGATGTCCTAAACCACCACCGTGCTTTACAGGGGGGATAAGATACCTTCGCCTCTTATTTATACCAAATGATTCTGGTCCATGTGATTCATAATAAGCTGCAGACTGGCAGCCCTGTGGCTTTCTCCTTGTAGCTCTGCCATGGCTGTTCAATGCTTTGATGGTGGATTCATGAACATTAGGCAATGTGAGAGACGCCTTTAGTTGCTTTGAAGTTATGCTGGTTTCCTTTGTGACCATGCAGACTTGTTGGTCAACCACTCCTGGGAAGGGTAACAATGGTTTTGAGTTTCCTCTATGTGTGTACACAATCTGTCTGACTGTGGATTTGTAGAGTCCAAATTCCTTGGAGTTGGTTTTGTAAGTCTGGGTTCTTTTGTCTGCCTTCAGGATCATACTTTCAGGGATATATTTATGGAGAAATGCAGAAAATTCGAAAGGGTTCACAAACCTTTAAGCACTTCTGCTGAGGACATTTGTGTGCTTGGAGTGTTAATACAGTGTGTTTATTCAGAAGAAAATCTCTGTATTTAGCATTACACAGATAAACTGCTTCATATGTTAATGATGTTAAACTTCAGCCATTAAAGAGTTGAAAAGAAGCTCCACTATAATTTCATTCAAATAAAAAAATATATTAAAAGGTTTGGTGTGAAATGTAACTTTAATGTGAATGTAACTTTAACAGCACTATGTGTTTCAGTCTACTAAAATCTAAACTGAGGTCCAGCCAGAGACAGTTGGGAATCCCACCCTGCTTCCCACACCCGACTGGTCAGCCAGTGGAGAGCTTGATGTGAGCTAGCCAAGCTGCCAGTGTGTCCCTGAGCAACCAGGAGATCCATTGTTGTTCGGGGTCAGGTTACAGCCTCACCACGTGGCCCCACCCTGCTCACTTGGCAGTTCACTGTTGTTTTGAACAAAGTTGCCTCCTAATGCCAGGTTCCTTGACATGGATATCAAGAGAATCCTTTCGGAGAAGGAGGGGAGAGGAATGCCCGGGGAAGAGAGAGAGAGAAAAAAAAAACCTCCTACACAACCACCATCTGCCTTAGAGTTGGCTGTGTCTATTCAGCCAGCCAGTCCCTGCGCCACACCAAGTTAATGGGTGAGATTGTGTAACTGCTTTCATCTAGTCAGCTGGGGCTCTAACAGACAGTGACTGAGCTGCTCAGATCCTCCTCTGAGCCGAGCTTCAAGGGCAGCCATTTTAGGAGCTGACTATGTGTGCTTAGGTGTTCAGCCAGCGCACAACATGGACCCACAGATCTGATCCTCTTCCTCAAAGGCAGGCAGCCTGTCGCTGGAGAGCTGCTGACAGAAATCTATCTGCCAGATGTACAGTACTGTACCCAAGCCCTCTGCCCACACAGCTCAGCAGAAAACATCTCAGTCTCTCTCGCCCAGCCTGACTCTGCCTGGTCCTTTCATTTCTCAGGGACATTATCTCTCACACATCAAGGGAAAAATCCAAAGAAAGACAGAAAGAATAGGTCAGAGCGAGCAGCATGCACCAGCACTTTGTGAAGAGAAATTCAAGCAAATGCATTTTTATAGAAGCTGCCAACGACGTTCCACAAGGGGGTCTAAAAAATGTGAGGCATGTCTGAACTTCTTTATCTCGCAGCTCTGCAACCCTGAGGAGAAGATGAGAGAGGGGGGCAGAGAGACGAGAAAAAAAGAGGGGGGGGGGGGGGGAGCAGGCCTGAAGCGAAGCGAAGGGAGGGGAGAAGAAGAGGGAGGCAGTGAGCGAGCATGACGGAGCCACCTGGAAGACCTTCAGTGGTTAGCAACAGAAGGACAAAGCCATCACACTAGGCTCCCCAGATTCCAAAGTCTACTGACATTTGTTAATCACCAACCGGTCTCTCTGCATCGGCAAGCTCTGCCAGCAGTCACACCCTCTACTCAAACTGGCTGACAGCAGCTGCTCTGTCTGAAAGAGGGCCTTTGAATAAGCCAGCATTAAGCTGATTAGGAGTACAGAGGTTTTGTCCTTAACTGTTGGTTAGTGCTACCATCTCAGTCCACAAATGTGTTACAATTTTATACAGCCGGCAGCTTCCATGGCTACAGATGATTCTTCTAGCAAACAAGACAGGATGTGCATCATGTTGACCTGCACAGCAGCCTCAATAATTAATGACCCATTGATTGAAACTGACAGTCTGCTTTTTAAAGGAAAAATGCAGTGGCAATAACAGCAGGTAGTCTGAATCATGGAAATTGATTTTTTGCAAGGATGAAATGACAACATCAGAGGAAAAAAAAATCAATACATTCTTAGTTTGAAGAAAGTTATTAAAAAAAAAAGAGAGAGAGAGAGAGAGAGAGAGCAGTGCATAGATAACCACATCATATTCTGATCTCTTCAGCCTGCAGTGTTTCACCAGAAAGACAGCAGAGAGAAAGATCTCATTGTGTCTGCAGAGGAGCAGAACATGTTGCGTCACAGGACCAGTGAGAATTTGGCCTCTTGCACAAACAGGAGATAGAGAGGTGGAGATCAAGATGGCTACTCCCATCCTCTGATGTCAGAGTAACCCTGGAGAGCTCAACACACCGGATCTAATAGTGTGCTTAACACTTTCTCACATACAAATAGAACACCAGCCTAATCCATTGCAATAAGACTTTAACCAAAGACTTAAACAGGATATCTCAACCTAAAAAAGAGCATGAGGCTGACATGTTTTATATGATCTAAATCTACCTTATAAACAATGACAAAGCCAGCAAAAATGGAGACCATTTAGGGCAGAGCTGCAGGTTCCTGTCTCCTAAGACCTTGCAGATCACCATGGAGACTCCAATGCCAACAAACCTGCCTTCAAAATCAGATATTGGAACACTGGCAGCAGATTGGTGTGAGCTGGATTTGTTTACATCAATCCAAATTTTGCAGCAATCATTTTTTTTAATCATAAATTTACTGCTGACACCAGAGACGTCTGCTGAACACCACCACAAAAACAAACAGGTTCATAACCATCAGGTTCTGGATGCTGACACACCGGCTCTCTGTGTAAATAGCTAATATTTATATCCTGTGATAGGGAGGATTTCACAGGCATGCCAAAAAAACAAAACAGTCCTCCTTCTCAGGAATCCACACCTGACTTTTACATACATTACAGCACAGAGCCAACAAACCACAACAATTAGAGCTGTGCAATACACGAAAATCCATGTACAAAAAAAGAAAAAAAAAGGTTCAGGTAAGTTTGCTGAAGTTTGGGCTCAGTGCTAAGTCAGTGCTTCATAACCACAGCTTTTTGTGGCAACCTGGGAGTCCTCTTATAGCAGAAACTCTAACAAGCTTTTATTCTCAAGCTCACTACAAGTTTGAGACTATTTTAGGTCGTCTTGCGTGCACAGCATGTTTAACATCTACCCACGGATTTTCAAGTCAAGGGACTGTGAGGGACATTCCAAAAGCTTCAGCTAGCATTTTTTAAGTAGGTCATGGTGGATTCTGAGGCACGCTTTGGATCTCTGCTCTCTTTTCAGTTTCACTTTCTACACTGTGAATCCAGATTTGCTAATATTCAGTCCGTGTGTCCTTCTATCTGTGCTGCCCGAGCTGCCAGAAGAATGTTTCCAGCCCCGTGCTAAACAAATGGCAAAACATATCTGGGTAGATTATCACCAGAGATTTCAGTTTGAACATCGTCCGTCTGCTTGCTTTTAAAGTCTAATACAGACATTACTTGTGCACACTTCACATGTTGTCTTTTGTGATGAGCTTGCATGTCAAGTTTCCTTCTGATGACTCTTCCATGCAGACCCTGTTATTGCAAGCACAGACGGCGCCCCCACCATTTACTCACCGACTCAGCTAAACCTTCCTGCATGTCCTTCACTTTTTGCTTTGCCTTGGCAGTTTTCTTGGTCTTTCAGATCTTGTCTTGACTTCCACATTTCCCCTTAACCGCCATTTCTTGATAACATTTCAGACAGTGGAAAATGAAAGCTGGAAGCGCTTTGATATCTTTTTATAGCCTTCCTCTGCTTTGTAGGCATCAATTTTGCCTCATTTCCAGATTCTTTGAGTTGTTCAGAAGAGACCAGGATGGAGTGTTCACATGGAATAGTCAGATTACAAGCTAATGACTGAAGGAAGTTCTAAAACTTGAAAATTGTTTTAAGCTTTTAATTAGTATACATCAATTACTTTTGTCAAAATATGACCACCAATCAATACAGAATGCACCTGCTGGATGGATGGTTCAACATTGTCCACAAGCCTCCCCTGTCATATTCTGTTCCTAATATCCCAGAAAAAGTAAGGAATGATAAAGAGTTATTACACTGGCCTCAATTAGCCTCGTCTTGATTTCCCAAACTTTCATAAACCTCTTTGTTTTTACAATACCTGTCTTTATCACTGCATGACAAACCATCACACACTCTTTGATTGTCAAGGCTCAAATCATCACCCTGAAATTCACCATCTGCTGATGCAAGAATGGGCCAAGCCAAGCAGCAGCAAGAAGTATTTATTTTGGCACCAAACCTTTAATCATTATTCTCTTTACCACATACAACTGAGAGACTTTGAAACCAAAAAAAAAATCTGATGTAAGGCTTCAGTTTCAAAGACAAAGTTTTCTTTCTTGTTGCTCATCCAACACCTGTGTGACTGCATCATTAGGTGGATGGTAGAGATAGGGAAGCATGCCTGTCAATACAGTGTTTTGGACATGCAGCACTAATTTGTCTAAATGGAAAACAAAACAGGAAAATTATGATTACTAAAGAGAGGAAGATACATGCTAATTATCTTGTACCAAGAACTTGCTTTGGCCAGACCATGTTTGAAATAATGGTTTTTGTGGAGCTTCCTGTCAGTGGTCCAAGGAGGGACAAACCATAAACATGGGGGAGCAACAGGGTGCTGGGGGATTTGTTGGAACAAGTCTGATCCGCTGCAGGTCTAACTCACAACTTACAGGAATTAAAGGATCTGCTGCTAACGTCTTGGTGCCAGATACCACAGGGCACCTTCAGGTCTTGTGGAGTCCATGTCTAGGTGGGTTGGAGCTCTTTTTAGATGGGGAGTCATTTCTTTTTGGTTTGTACCATCTCTCTCATCTTTGCAATGTGTAAAAGCACATTAAAGAAAATGTTAAATCCCGTTAGAGAGTACAATTTGTGAAGCTAGAAGCTAGTCTGGAAACGGGCAAAAGGTGATTGACACTACCATGACATTTAAATAGAGCCTCCACAGACACTGACGAGAGGATCAGGACAACTGAGTCACCTCTTCCACATGTGCAGGAAATCTTTACACACCATTTCTGTCGAGGCAGCAGCAAACAGACTTAACCTCAGGAAAATAATTCAGCCTCTGTCACATTAAACTTTTTTTTCCATCCAACAGTTTACTGCTATCATATATGACCACAGCTGATAATATGTTAGTATTATGTATAGATAGAGCTGATCACATTTAACTTGCAGCTGCTAATATATGAATAAACTTTAAAGGACCCACGTGTAGGGTTTAATGCCCTCTAGTGGTGAGGTTAGCATTTAAAGAGCTCTCTAAACTTTGTAAAGTCCAAAAACAGCTCAAAGAGTGATCAGACGACCAGAAACATGTCTCTGACTGCTGGGTGTCCAGCTGCACAAATAGACAACAGTTTCTTTTCAGGATATAACAACATAATGTACAGTCTGTTTCTGCAGCATAGTAATGTCCTTGTGGAATAATAGGGTCAAATATTTATGATACAATCTGAAGTTTTTTAGACAGAGTGCTGCAAGCCCTGATTCCCCAGCCAAAGGGTAACCAGGAAGCATAATTAATGTTTGCACTGTCAGCTAACATGCACCCATATGTGCCTAAATTCACTGTAGAAGAAAGATTACACACGCACAGCCACTGAACACAACCTAAAAAACACACACACACACACACACACTGCAGAGTTCCAGCCATGCAACCTGTCTTGGATTTTTCATGGCTTAGCCTGCACCTGAAGGTCTCATGTATTAAAGCCATGGGGGTCTGAATGTGTCACAGAGCATTATTATTTAAAAAGGATCTCAGAGAATTTCTTAACACATGCTCTGGAAGTTATTTTGGTTCACTTGAGGAATGGTGCCCTCAAATGTAGCCCAGCCAAAATAACAGTGTCTGGTTTGTAGCCATTCTCTGGCCTGTGTGCAGCGTGCACTTTTGTTGGCTCACAGTTGGGCTTTTATCTGTCAGCACTGTAGCAGATAACAACACTGGGTCAAAACAGAAAAAGCTGGTCTGACCTGACTGACCTTCATTGTCCAATATTGTGCTTCAATTTTCCCAAAGAAGACAAAACATATTGACAGATTGCCTATTAGTATTATCAATATGTAAAGCTGCATGGTCACATTAGCGTTTTTTTCCCATTGCACATTCAGCACATTGACAGGATATCATCTATTGGGGGTGTTGCAATAAGGCTCTCTAAAATGTTAGCCACAAATGATATGACATGATGTTTTTAGTTCTAATTAATAAGGTAACAAGCTGAATAGTATAGTGATTAACATAGTACCTGCGTCATATTAGCCTGTTAGCATGCTGCCATTAGCAAGACATCTGCATGACCTGGCTGCATTTAGTGCTAATGCTAACCAAAGAACAACATACATTTTGTCCATGCTTAATAATAGCATGTTTACATGGTGCCATTAGCATTTAGCAACACTAGCCTAGCACTATAAAGTGGAGCTTTACACAGCCAATATCCATCGATCTTGATCATTTAGTTGTATAATGTATTCAGCCAACATTTGTCACTTTTAAGTCTCAAAAACTAAATCTGATGGTATCATGTTCCTCACTTTGGTGATCCTGTCTCTTTAAATATGACAATCTGACCAGTATTTTTCATTATTAGAAATTTCTGCTATGACATTTAATGCTAACTAGCATGCTAACATGCTAAATGCTTCAAGTTTTACTTGCTTAATATCAATTAGCATGGTGCCATTAGCATTTAGCTTAGTGTGTGAAGCACACTCTCACAGAGCCAGTGCCGTAGACTTTGATTTTTTAAATAATCACAGTGTAGGGGTGTGATAGAAAGCTAAATGGCATAAAAATATGGAATATTTAGAAATGGATAAAAAAAATCAATATAGGTTTTAATATAGAGTATTTGCATGTTTTTTTGTTCTGTGGTTGGATTTAGTCTCATTCGCTCCTGTCTCGCTCCTGTAATCCCAGACTGACTCCATGTTTTTGAGATCTGGATTGTGGAGGGAGTGGGGGTGGGGCAGGATGGGGAGGGCACGCAACACCATCTGTTGCAGGACTTCTTGTTCTTCTTGTTGCTGAAGATATTTAGCACTGGTGAGTGTGTTTGCACATCTGGGGAGACAGTCACTTCATCCTGATGTTATATAACAATCAGAATTTATCATTAACGTCCAAACTACAATAACCCAAACTTACATGAGACGCGGCTTGTGTTATTTTTTGTTAGTAAATCACTGTAATCTAATAGATTGTGACACACAAATTAATTTACAACAATCTAACCACCTGAATGTGACAGATATTTATCTTGTTATTGTATCCTTGATGAGCATATCTGTCTCATTACAACAGCTCCTGTGTGATAAGGACAGTTAGATGGACAGTGTCCTCATTCCTCTCTGTGATTCCTTAACTGATGTGGTCACATGATGCCGCAAGTCTGAATACACAGAGATGAAACATCGATCCCACCTGGCCGATCAATGAAGCAGGCCTTTTCAGAGGAGATGTGAGGAATCAATAATGTTCAGTATGAACGTTTTGTCATAACATTCATCAGATGTCTGCTAGAATTGAATGAAAGAGACGGGAATGTATGAAACGCAGTAGAATAAAGCAAGAAATACATCAGCAATTCCATCACACATCTCCCTGCTGACTGACTAATCCAACAATATTTTGACTGTAATTACTCTTCACAGCTCTTATAATAATAACTACACATCTGGACCTTAATCACAAAAAAAGCTGAGGGCCAAGTCATGTTCACAATGGACTCTGAAATGTCTTTGAGATAAACCAAAACCATCAACATTTGTCATATTATCAGCCACCTGACTAAAAATGCTGGCGTTAATCTGACAACAAATCTGTTTGGGGAGGCATATGGCATTCAAAAAAAGTAGGTCAGCCATTAACCAGCTAACACGGCCTTGGCTGCAGACATTCTTCTAGCAGTGCTTCTTCCAAAAATGTTTAAATTCTGATTTACAGCTTTAGTTACTATACTAATAATTTATGCATAACATTTGTCATTACTATTTAATATAGAAAATAAAATGGGGGGATGTATGAGGTACTATGTGACTTTGTTGACATCCACATAATAGCTTTAGCTTCTCACTGTAAAAGACTGACATCTAAATAAAGCTACATTTTTTTAAGTCAGCTTAGTTTTAGGTGTTAAATTATCTTAATTTTCCCCTTTAAATGGACAGCATCTGCATTTCAGTTGTTATTTTCCAGCTATAATATTAATAATGTTTTTATTTACATTTTCCCTAGAAATATCTGAAACTGTGTTCCTCCCTGGATTTGGTTGTGACCTGCACTCTTTGTACCATTCCTCTGTTATTTGGTAAGTAAGATCAAAACTACCTTGATTTCATCAGACCACAAGTTCCATTTCCCGTCATGGGAATTAACCACATGCTTGCAAAATTGAGATGTGCCTTTTGTATGCTTTTTGTATTCTAGAAGTGTGTATGCTGTTGCTGAAGTGTGCAGAACACATGAAAGCCTTTGCTGCTGCTGCTGCTTGGTGCATGTTGTGGACAGACTCTGCTATACAGTCCTTCAGTTATTTTTAGCTTGCTGTTGGCCTCTTGGTAGTTTTTCCTTTGGAGCTTCCTCTTCATATGACCATCCATCATAGAAAGATGACCTGATCTAGATATGGTCCAAATAGTGATTTTCCTTCCTTCATGTCTGTCTTCACTAGAAGGAAAATAAACCTTTAAATCTGATTTTATGCCAGTCTTATTAAATATTAGGTTGGTCCTTGTGCTCTAGGGTTATTTCTTTACACTTTGAAATATTATGCCTAGCAAAATTTAAAGATTAAAGATTATGACAAACACAACAGTAGCCTTTTGTGTTTAAAATTCTATAAGTGAAGACACAAAAAAGTGGAGAAGCTTCAGGAAACCAGCTCAGTAATCCCACCCAGTTTGTCTCAGAGGACTGGTAAATACAGGTGCAGAGCCTTTCAGGCGCTGCAATCCAGCAAGCTTTGCTGATCTGTCTGCAGCCTGACCTTCACTAGTGTCACATTCAGAGGGCGAAAAAAAAGAAACAACTCATCACAGCAGGCTCAGGCCACCCTAAGGATTCTGGGTAAAAGAAGATCATGGGGGCTGTTAGGCTGATGAATGTAGGTTTTATGAATGAAGAAGATTCAGATTATTTTCATGTTATTTAACATTACAGCTTATGCACTGCACAACATGTTCTGCAGTGATCTTTCCTTCAAACAGGCCAAAAAGAAACACAGAAGCTTGTAGAAGGAGACTGGAATTGGAATGCTATGCTAATCCCAGGACGAGATGATAATTTTTCTATTTTATGTGTGGGTCATCCATACCGCAAGGTCACACAGCGTCTGGGTAAGCCCGTCTCTTTCTGACAGATGGTTACCTGACATCACCCATCCAGTCAGACGGCCTTTTAATACTTAATATCTGTGCACTCAGTCTCCTCTTTATAGTCTTTCTTTGCAAACCAAGATATTTCCGTCCTCATCCAGCTTGCTAATTTCATGTTTCTCTCTAAAGCTGCATTGTAGAAAAAAGAAAAAGAAAGAAGCTGGCCATCATGGTACAAGTAACCTTGCTCCAAGGGTAGCCTTTGTGCTTTGCAAAGGGCTCAGATTGTTCCTTCTGAAAAGGGGGACGGCTGCAGCACGGAGCACTCAGTGGCAACATTTGGCCTCTTTTGCACAGATGATAATGACCAAGCAGATAAGAAGGAGGCTAGCATAAATGGTCATCATCTGTGTGGCTACTGTCTTCACGTTGTCATAGTGAGAGAAAAAAAATACTAGTTCATTCAAAATGCAGTCCTCACAGTCTTTTACATCTCCTGCATTTACGTGTTAATCATGAGCCTCAGAGATATTTATGTGACCTTCAAGGCTGAAATTTTCACAAAGCAACAAAACAGGGGGCTGGTAAATCCCTCAGTGAGAGCCTGCTGGGTGTGAAGGTTAGATAATGAATACCCTTAACAGAGTCACTCGCTTCATTCCTGTTAATAAAACCAAAAAAAATGAACCTTTTCATCTTTAGCTGACCATTTTTCTATTAAATCTGCTTAACGCAAATAAAAAAAAGACAGAGAAGAAATCAGAATGCAAGAAATCAAGGGAGTACACAGAGGTGAAAACAAGCAGACAAGCCTGGCTTGAGTTCTCAAAGTCTACAGCTCAGCCTTCTTTTAGTATAGTCACCTCACTTGGCTGCTCTCTCGTCTCTCTCTCTCGGGGCTGACAGAATTATCTTCTGCATCAGAGCTGAGGCTGGGCCAACGCTCCACACAGAGGACTCCATTTCACACAGCCAGGCAGCCACCACTAGTGTCCAAGGAGACACAGCCATTCACACAAGAGTATCAGTGGCATGGCCATCCACCATTTTGTGTCTCCTCAAGGTCTTTGACTGTCCTGCTCAGCTGAGCAGTGGAGCTGCCTCTGCTCTGCTATCTGGTTACACAGATGGAAGTGTTTAGCTTTAAGAGCACAGACCTGAGAGAGCAGCTTCCCCTCCTGTCGGTTCCTCTGCAGACTGTCATGGCAGTCAGCAGAAAAAGCAGAAGTGAGATGTGTGGTTTAGTTTGCAGCAAAGATGGACACTGATGTGAAAGGCTTTGTTTGAAGGCTGCTTTGTCTCACACTTTCGTACAAAACACTTCTGCGACAACATCAAATTTAAATGACCCAACATCTACAATGAAAAGATAAAACTTTGGGGCAACCCTCAGCAACATGATTAAATATTCCATCCAAAAATGATTAAGTGCACAATTTAATTAATAGCCTGAGGGGTGATTATTTTTACAATATTATATGGGAAGCAATAGGTGGATATATTTGGTTTTCTCAAGAGGTTACATCCCTTGAGCCTCAAGAGAAAAATTCAGAGGAAAAAAAAGATTTCTATTACACAAGTAGGCTACACAAAGAAAAACAAATGACACACAACTGCAATAAATGTGCCTGAAACACACCAGTTCATGGGCTAAATAAACAGCACAGAAGAGGCAAGTGAAGGATGTCCAAGGACAGATCTTGGAGAGAAACCAGGAAGTGTTTTTTTTCCACAAGGACAATTACTCCAGGAAACCTTACATTCCATGCAGCCTTGTAGTCCATCTCTCCTAGGCAACCACTTCCTGACATAAATCAATCTGCAGCTGTCTCAAATAAATTTATGAGAAACACACATGCATAATCATGAACGTAGACTTTCAAGGTAACATAAAAGGCCTCCAGCCATGCTGGAATCAAGTAAAATATAAGGTGACTAATGCCTTCATTTTCA
>JAVQJX010131433.1:0-10973 GCA_036025115.1 Ambassis agassizii
ACTTAATATTTACAGAATAACTGTACTTGTTTTTTCAAGAGCAAATATGACCACACAAAGTATAGTGTATAGACAAAAACAATGCTTAAGATCTACATGTATAGACTCACAAAGTGACAAGATGGACTGACAAAGTGGAATTAACCTGTTTTCAGACATGTGGGAGGTTCCGTTTGAGGAGATATCCGAGTTGCAGTGGCTGGGCAGCGGCGCACAGGGAGCTGTCTTCTTGGGCAAGTTCCGTTCAGAGGAGGTGGCTATCAAGAAGGTGCGAGAGCAGAAGGAGACAGACATTAAACACCTGCGAAAACTCAAGCACCCCAACATCATCAGCTTCAAGTAAGTCTGCGGCCACTTTGATGATGTTTTCCTGTTGTGTTCAGCTTATGTAGAATGTATTTTTTTTTCTCCCAGGGCTGTGTGCACCCAGGCACCGTGTTACTGCATCATCATGGAGTACTGTGCACAGGGCCAGCTGTACGAGGTGCTGAGGGCCGGGAGGAAAGTGACCCCCAGGCTTCTGGTGGACTGGGCCTCGGGCATTGCCAGTGGCATGAACTATCTACACCTGCACAAGATCATCCACAGGGATCTCAAGTCTCCTAAGTGAGTCATCATGTCTTGTACATTAATGAGACAAGAATATAATCTTTTTTGCTGCATTCCATTGAAGCATACAAGCAAGAAAAATGCATAAAAACACAGCAGCACGTCATGCTTTTAAAGCTGATCTCTAAAGCTCAGTGAAACAGCTGCTGTTTTAGATTTCTTGGACCTCAGCAGCAGTTGAGTTCATTCCTGTAGCTCAGAATTAATAAGCGCGTTGTCTTAATGTAAGAGTAAGACGGAGTGTTCTGTCTCATCCTGCTCCTCCTGCTTCGTCCTCCACACACACTGTAGCCCTGTTTCTCTAATCAATATCATCATGCCGCAGCAGAGCCCAACACTGTATTAGTCAGCAGAATGATAGCAGGCTGAATGTGCTGGAAAGGTCAGTCTCATTTGGCTAATGGGGTGATTCAGATGCAGAAATGCGCTTCTGTAACTGCAGTGTTTTAGCCTTAAAGATTGATTTGAGTGCTCTAAAAATTCACTCTGTGAAAAACTGACCTTGCTGACTCTTTGTGTGTGTGCGTTTTAGTGTTTTGGTGACCCACAACGACACTGTGAAAATATCTGACTTCGGAACGTCCAAAGAGCTCAGTGACAAAAGTACAAAGATGTCATTTGCGGGTACGGTGGCCTGGATGGCACCAGAAGTGATAAGAAATGAGCCAGTGTCTGAAAAAGTAGACATCTGGTGAGTATTTTTATAGCATATTGACAAATACAGCCACTATTCCTTATGTTTTAAAACTCTCATCTCTTGGTGTTTGTGACAAGTCCTATAATCCAACTTGTGTGTTGAAGGTCATTTGGAGTTGTGTTATGGGAACTGCTCACCGGAGAGATTCCCTATAAGGATGTGGACTCCTCTGCCATCATTTGGGGTGTTGGCAGCAACAGTCTTCACCTTCCTGTCCCTTCCACCTGCCCGGATGGCTTTAAAATCCTCATGAAACAAACATGGTGAGCATGCAAGGAAAACATCTATTTAAATATCATACAGTTGTTGCAAAACATTCTGTTGACATGATTTTAATCAAATCCAGGCAAGGAAAGCCGAGGAACAGGCCTTCATTTCGTCAGATTCTTCTGCATCTTGACATTGCCTCTGCTGATGTTCTGGGAACTCCTCAGGAGACCTACTTCAAGTCTCAGGTCTGTCCTCATGCAAACACCACATCTGTACTTATTATTTTAAACCGCGTGTAGGTAGCCTTTTGACTGTGTACATTGTTTGTTACAGGCCGAGTGGAGGGAGGAAGTAAAGAAGCATTTTGAGAAGATTAAAAGTGAAGGCACCTGCATCCACAGGCTGGATGAGGAGCTGATCCGACGCAGGAGGGACGAACTCAGGTGTGTCACGTTCAGTGATTAATGATTAACTTTTGCCAATGTTCATTTCAACAAAGATAAAAATGTGTATAGTACATTTGTATTGTCACATTGTCAAACACAGGAAGTAATGCATTATAATTAATGTATCAATGTAGTAAACATTTCTGTCAATACTCACTGAATGGTCATGTGATTTGTATCCTTTCAGACATGCCCTGGACATCCGGGAGCACTACGAGAGGAAACTGGAGAGAGCTAACAACCTCTACATGGAGCTCAGTGCCATCATGCTTCAGCTGGAGGTCCGAGAAAAGGAGCTGATGAAGTATGTAGATATCATTTAGCTCTCCTCCTAATGTTTTCATTATCGTTATTTAGCCATTATTGCAACTCATTTTCCAGGAACACATCATTTTTTTCATTGTACACACAGCTTGTTAAAACAAGAAAAATGCTTTTCATGGAAACAATGGGGCATGTTTGAGTCACAGCACCATTTGTTTTCAGACTAAGCTTCTTAGGCTCTTGATTTTACTAAAATGTGACTCGGTGAGTTTCTTGCATTGTTCCCAAATCCTTGACCTATTTTTTTTTCACACATCAGGATTTCCTGTTTAAGTTTCCCATAAAAGCAAAAAAACAAAGACCCATATGAAGATAATGTTTTCTCTCTGTACAAGTGAATGGGAATGTTGCTCTCCCATCATGATCAGTTTCAGCCAAACTAATTCTACCATGTCTCTAGGAGGGAGCAGGCAGTGGAGAAGAAATATCCAGGGACCTACAAGCGCCACCTGGTCCGACCCATCGTCAGGTCAAACGCTGTAGAGAAGCTTATCAAGAAAAAAGGAAGCATTTCCCATAAACCTGGGATGCCTCCCACCAAACGGTAAGTTCTTATGCTAGCTGACCAGCTAATTGTCAAATAATACCTCTTTCAGTCATTTATCCTGATTTGCAGATTATAGTTATTATGAGAATGTAATATTCATTTTGCTGAATGTGATGTTTTTCTTACAGGCCAGACTTGCTTCGCTCCGATGGAATTCCCAGCGTTGACCCTCTGCCCTCCCCCTCACCACTGTCAGGCAGCCCGAAGGTCTCCACACCTCCTGGCAAAGCCCGTTATCGAAGCAAGCCCCGTCACCGCCGCGCCAACAGCAAAGGAAGCCACAGTGAGTTCCCTGCTGTGCTGAAGCCCGTTGCTGGGCCAGCAGAGGACACCCAGTCTCTCCAGGAGCAAACATTCCACCACCACCACCACCATCATCATCATCACCCACCAACAGAGGGGCCCCTCCTCCCCTTGAAAGGCCGCGAGGAGGCCGTCGTCAACTGTGCCAACAACCTGCGCTACTTCGGCCCCGCCGCCGCCCTGCGAAGCCCTCAAACTGACCACATGCAGCGGCGTGTCTCCGGTTCCAGCCCCGACCTCATTTCCACTGCTATGGATGCAGATACACGACAGAGGACTTCATCCACCAGCTCCAATCCTGTATCAGGTGCTGGTGCGGGTTCTTTATGCCCCTGCTGCCAGGCTCACCCCTTCCCTGGCTGCCTACATTGTCAGGAGACGCCTCCTGCACCGAGCCAGCCAGAATTGCCGCATTACTCCCTACTCAACACTCAAGAAAGTACCCAAACTTCTACAGGGGTTCCCAACAAAGATACTGTTTCAGATGGACAGGGCACACAGAAGACTGAGCCACAGGAGCAGGATTCATCCCAACACACACACACCCTGCCCTCTGCTCTGCCCCGCACTATCAGGCCGCTCAGGAAGGTGAGCACAGAGGGCATCTTTACATGTGTGTTTATGTTTAAACTTCATGATAAAATGGATTAACAGCTGGAATTGCTTCTCTTGCAGGGAGGTGATGAGTCATCTGAGGAGGAGGAGGGAGAGGTGGATAGTGAAGTGGAGTTTCCAAGGAGACAGAGGTAAAATACAGCTCATCATCCGCTTTGACCTCTGCTGTGTTGTAACACTGTTACATCATGCGCTGCAAAAAAAAAAAACATTACTACAACTACAATATTCAAAGGTATCCTCTTCTCCATCACAGACCTCACCGCTGTATGAGCAGCTTCCAGTCCTACTCCACCTTCAGCTCAGAGAATATGTCAGTGTCTGATGGAGAAGAAGGAAACACCAGTGACCACTCGCACAGCGGGCCCCTGGAGAGGCTGAGCGCCAGCCAGGAGGAGCACCTGGATGAGCTGCTGTCCCACACACCGGACATCCCCATTGACATCTCCACCCAGTCAGACGGACTGTCGGACAAGGAGTGCGC
The DNA here is from genome assembly GCA_036025115.1 of Ambassis agassizii. NCBI lineage: Eukaryota > Metazoa > Chordata > Actinopteri > Ambassidae > Ambassis > Ambassis agassizii. The sequence goes on from JAVQJX010131433.1 coordinate 4,236, forward strand.
TGTGCGCCGGGTGAAGACACAGATCTCACTAGGAAAACTGTGCTCTGACGAACACAGCTATGAGGTCAGTGCTGTGGATCAATCTTTAGCTAGTGGTGGTGTTGTGTTTTAAGGAATGACAACATCTGTCTCTCAGTCTGTCCATAAATGCTACTGGAAAATTTCAGACTTTGTGATTTGACTGTAGCGCCACCTTGAGGTTCTATTTAAAGGGTTACCCCTAAAATGAATACAAAAACGCAGGCCTCCATCAGGATGACTTGTAATCAATCATCTCTTGCCTGCTAAGACATTTCCATCAGCTATGAATGTTCTAACCAGGTCAAAAGATTTGATTTGTTTTTTACTGATAGAAGGCAGAATCACAGGGCTGCTATTGTCTTTTGGGTACAAATTGACCTATATGTTTTATTTATCTGGAGAAAATTTAAAAGTAGTCTAATAATATGGATTCTATCTGGAGTTTTAAACAGACCTGATATCTTGAATGTGTCATTCAGCAGCATCAACAGTCTGTGTAATCTGATATTTTTATGCATTTGTTTGAGAAAATAATTAGATTGTGATGTTACACACAAATTTGTACATTTTTCAGTGATCATGTAAAACACATTTTAGATCCCTAAATTCCGTTTGTCACTGAAATAAAACTTATGGACCTCTATCCCTGACGCTGGATCTGTAACATTTCACTGTGCTCTCCTCTCTTACCAGAATCCGCTACAGTTTGGGGATTCAGATTGTGACTCGTCAGAAGCTGAGTGCTCCGACGCCACTATTAGAAACAACAAAGTCGGGGCTCCTTCCTCGTGGTGAAACTTGCCCCGGTGTGCAGCTTGATTTTTTTTTTTTTTTTTTTTTTTTGCCTGGAGGCCACCATATCCCACTCTGCTCTGCAGAAAACACAGCAATAAGAGGACAACAGTGTACAAAAGGCTCCCTATAGTCATCTCTGTACCCCTCTCCTCAGAAAACATCATCCCTCCACCCCCTTCGTCTAGCACAGCATCCAGGCAACCCATGGCAGGGATTCCCTTTTGAATGATAATGTACAGTAGATAGTTTAACATTCATAATTTATTTTTGTTTGAGTTTTGAAGGAAAATTCAGGACTTCTGGGGAAAAAAAATCCTGATATTTTGAGACTGACCATGGGCTTATAGTGTGTTGGGAAGTATTGAATTTAGATGATAAGAATGTGCGATGAGTGGCATAACTACACTAGTTAGTCTCTCAGGTGACTGATACAGATGAGGAGCATCACTACAAGCCTTTATCTGGCTTACAACATTTTATTGTCTTAGACAAAAATCCTCAACCAACAAGCAATCTCTCTTAATGACCAACCTGCTTCATCTTGAGTTTACAGTGCAGAGCCCCCAACCTCCTCCTATTTACATCCTGTCCCCACAGCTGATGTGGGGAACCAGGAACGTAAACACCAGCATGAACAACCTCGCCACTCAGACTTCCCTTCCTCCCTAAACCCACCACACGTGTTGTCATCAGGATCCCCTGTGTCGCTGTCAAAGCATGCCTGCGCAAAAGCTGCCCAAAGACTGCATGAAGTGGACAAGCTTGCAGAGCAACAGAGAAAACGATTCAACTGACAGCTAAGAAAAAAAAGAAGACTTCCTCCTCAGTGATTCTGCTCATCCTTCTCTCCATCAGCAATTAGATGTCACATCCGGCGTTATCTCTGTGTGTTGTGTGTTAGTTTGAGAGAGGAATAAAAAAAAAAACCTTACTCTCCATTAGACATTACAGTTTCAAGTCTCATCTCAGGATTGTTCGAGGACTGTGAAACTGGACCGGACCAATATTAAGGAATGTGCTTTGAGTGGCACACATTATGGACCTTGCAGGAATATTTTAAAAAGAGAGGTCTTACAGAAAGCCTTGATGTTCAAACCCTTTATTGCTGTAATGGATATCAATGTCATGCAGAGACCATGTAGAGACAATGCAATCCAGGTGCAGTATCCTATTTCTTGAAAAAAAGATGCAGCATGTACCATTTTCTAGCAGATATCCAGACATGCTAATTATTTTTTCTGCTGTAGTAAATAAAACGGCAATAATAACAGGTTGGCACTCAGTCAGAGAAGGAAGGTCCTTACTCAGGATTTGGGATGTCTAGCTGGCTAGACGCACTTACAGTGACCGGTAGCTAGAGGAGTGTCAGACAGCTTATAGATACAGGGCCTATATTTTTTTTAAATGTTTTCATAAACCAATCTTGACGCTCAGGTTTTGTGTTGCAAATTCAGAGCAAGAGCAATATATCAAAAGCCACTAGATGGCGACAGTCAAACAGACTTAATTTTTCCTTGTGTTATGTAAATGTCCTGGCTTCCCAATAATCTAACTTTTTTTGTCCAGCTGACTCTAAAAGGAGATACTGCACCTGTGAGAGCACTGTATTTTTTATTTTCTTCTTCTTTGTCATCCACCTTTCTCATCTTGCAGTTGGAAAAAAAAAGCAGTCAGCCAGGGTTGAAATTATGATGTCAAGATGTTAGCTCAAGCATAAGCAGGTGGCTGCGAATCTAAAGGAACATAAGCCAGAGACGAGGCCACAGAGCATTAGGCTGCTCTTGGTTTATCAGCAATCTCATCTCAGTGTTATTCCTGTATATAAACATCCTGTAAATGTAATTTTTGTTTGTTTTTTTGTCATCCTCTCTTTATTGCACATATCCAGCTCTCTGTTTGGAGAAAAAAAAAGAAAAACAAGCAGGAAATTCATTTTGTTGGCAAAATGTCGCATCAGTATCGAACTCTAGCAGGAGGTCGTCAGTCATAAAACAGAGTAGCACATTTAAAAAATGTACTGACAGATAAACTACCTTTCCGCTTCAGAAAGGCTTACACCTGGTACAGCTGCTGCCTTTCCTCGAGCCTCCTTCTACCTTCTCTTTACGTATGTGTGAAAATAACCTAATGTGCTTAATGACTGGGTAATCCGATCAAGCTGTTAATAACTGGCATATATCCTGTGAAGTATGATTGTTGTGAAGTTTTAATTTAATTTTGATCTTTTCTTTTTTTTGTAGCTGGCCTACATGATTATTGAATTAATTTATTTTGAATGACTGGTAAGAGAGCAGTGTTCTTTTTAATTTCAGGCAGCTTCAGAAACGTCATGAGCTACAAAAGTATTATTTAAAGGAAGCACAATGAAATGGTATGAGAAGAGGACAGTGTTTGTGTGGTAGAACAAAAGCATTGTCATCTCATTTGACCCTGCAGGGGACCATTCATCATTTACATTATTATACTTTCCATCAGTAATTAGTATTCCTGAAGGAATCACATCAGACCAGGAGCAGTCATTGGACTGTCACAGCAGGGTAACTGAGATGTTTCTGCAATGATCCCTTCCTCCTAGTTTTAATCAAAATGACTTACATTTGAATTTCTGTGAAAATGTCTCCCTAACTGTGGACATCTTGTTGCCTCATCCCATGTATCAGACATCTGTTTCTTTGTTATTCTCATTTCCAGCTCCCTTTCCTGTCGAATGGCATTATGATCAACCAATCCTGTCCGTTTCCTGTATTATCCTGTGTACAGTGCAATGAGTATCTGGGAGAATAAAAATCAGAGCAAACAACTGCATGGAATAAATGCTGATGTACTGTACCCAAAACACTGTGGTCTGTCTCTTCTCTATGTTATCCAGCTCTATGTAGGATCAGAGACATTTGCATCACTTCTTCATCAGTTTTGCTAACATCAAATACTTACACCACCAAAGAGCTAAAAATGACTGTAAGTCACAGAGTACAGAATGAAACCCTGCAGTGATCTGATGCTTTTGAGCACGAGGCTGCATGGAATAAGACGCTGATTCAGTTCAGGTTTGATGTATCTGCATGTCTGAGCTCATTACATTATTGAAGCGCATTGACACAATGTTTGAGTCAGTTTCTGCCTTTGGGAAAGGTGAAGAAAAATCCTCCAAACTGCTGCATCTAAACCACAAGAATGTAGCCCCCTCCCTTCTCTCTGTGTGTGTGATTGTTCATTGTGTTGGTACATCTGACTGCTTTTCACCCACAGACAGTAAATAGAGTTTCTCACTAAAAACAGCAGCCATTATAGCAAAAATATATTGCCTTGTCAGTAGTTTTAGATACTCAAAAACCTGTGGTTTAACTTTAATCTGGGCCCAAATGCGACACTTTGTTTTAGTCATTCCGGGCTGTACGGGTCTGTACAGTTAACGCACACGGGGCGGAGTCAGTCAGTCAGCAGAAGGGGCGGAGGGGCGGTGTCACCGCGGAAAGTCACAGCAGCTCCTTCTGAGATAAAAAAAACCTGCTGCCAACTAGGAAGCTGACTTACGCAACCGACAACTTTCTTTGACGGACGTTTGTTTCTTTTCGTCGTCGCTGTAAGCAGAAGACAGAAAGGACAAAAATGTCCACGATGGACTTGGAGAAGTTGAAGATGACAGGCGCTGGTCGGGCCATGGCAGTGCTGACAAGCGGTGGAGATGCGCAAGGTGACATTAACATTAACACAGCTGGAGCTCTTGTACGATATGAGGTATTAAAACACACTTGGAGGTTTTAAAGAAAATGTTAACAGAGGTGAAAGCTGGGCGGGAACTAGATAACATAAAGTCTGCTGTGGGACGTTTAATCTGCAGGGGGTCAAAGGTCATGAAAGGTTGCACACACAGAGGTCAGTCACAAAAATACACAATTTACCATGTTACTTTATAGTATAACATCATTACTTATGTACCTTTACTAGATTCATATGCATACAGTAGATTGCTTTAACAGTGGCTCTGAAGCAGTGGACTTCATGTCAGGGAGGGGGCATGTGGCACCTGACATCACACACCGCTGTTGGATGTCTTCACACAGAGCCGTGGAGCAACAGCATGTGTGCAGTAATAATAAGAGGTAGGTTCTAATACTGTTGTGCAACTGTCCTCAACCCAGGCATGAACGCTGCTGTCCGAGCTGTGACCAGGATGGGCATTTATGTGGGTGCCAAGGTTTATCTTATTTATGAGGTAAGCACAATCATACACACACAGAGAGACACACACACGTGGCTGTCCTTGCGTGCCTGCTGACATTCCTTCTTTTCAGGGTTACCAGGGTCTGGTGGACGGAGGTGACAACATCAAACTGGCACACTGGCAAAGTGTGACCAACATTATCCAGCTGGTAAGGTCAAAGTCTATGGTGGCTATAGTCCAGTTTACACTTTCAGGCTGAAATGTTACAGAGTGAGATGTAATATGATACAAATGTTCCTCTGTTACATTGTAATACCTTAGACAGAGCATTTGTAACGCCTGACACTGTTTTTTTGCTGCAGGGTGGGACTGTGATTGGTAGCGCGCGCTGCAAAGCCTTCACTACCCGTGAGGGCAGACTCGCCGCCGCCTTCAACCTGGTGAGGAAAGGCATCACCAACCTGTGTGTGTGTGGTGGAGACGGCAGCCTCACCGGAGCGAACATCTTCCGCAGTGAGTGGAGCAGTCTGCTGGATGAGCTGGTGAAGAAAGGTAAGTGCATGTCAGGGACAACAAATTCAAAGAGGTTTATTTGTCACATGCACAGTTATACAAAGTGAAATGTGTGGATAACACATATCAGGTGTTAAAGAGGTCATCGTGTGTGTGTGTGTGTGTGTGTGTGTGTGTGTGTGTGTGTGTGTGTGTGTGTGTGTGTGTGTGTGTGTGTGTGGCTTCAGGCTCTGCAGGAGGAGTAGTGAATGTATCGCTAAGGAATGTACAGAAAGTCTCCCCGCCCCCAGTTTCAGCAGGACTCCTCGCTATGGACAAATTCCATAGGGGGCAAACTGACATAAAGTTTCAGACTAGACTGCATCCTATGTGGGAAGATTTGTGCGGTTAATGTCAGTGAAGGATAAAGAACTGACAAAATCGATCTGGTTAAACATAGATGTAGGTTATTTCTAGAGAGAAAGACAAAGAGAGGAGAGGGATTGTTTAAGTAAAAACGCAGCTTATAGCCCAACTTTGAGCTGCTGGCCTCACTCCAAGATATAGTCTACGTCGCCAAACGCAAGGCTCTTTCACAAATAACCCTTTAGGCTACAGAGAGAATCAAGGGATTCTGTTTACCGGTGAGATTGCTTTAATTTTTGTTTTTTTATTAACTGCGATTTTAACAATGTTTCCTTTTCCCACTTAACCATTAAATCCACTGAGTGGCCGCTTCGGACAGTCAGGGTGCTGAACGCCATGTTGAGGAGAACCTTAATAGTTACTAACTGATGCAAACATTGTCCTGATCGATGTTTAATGTAAGGATTTCTGAATCAGACACATGTTTTCTTGGATATCAATTGCTTTCATGATGGCTCCAAAACAGAAAAGTCCAAAAAAAAAAAAAAAAAAAAATAGAGGCTGTGTTTTTCTCCACAGACTTGATGACATCCTGCACCTCATCAGAAAATGGCGGTTTGTGCCCCATCAGAGCACATGCCAGGGAATATTCATTTTTCACAGCAAATAACGAGTTAATGCTTGCTAAAGCAAATAGAACATATTCCTCCTTATGTGTTGGCTATTTTTTTTTAAGAAAGATTAATGCCAGGGAAGAAAATGTAGGGTTTTTTTTTGCTTGTTTTCTCGTCACTTTTTTAAGAAAGAAAAGCCAAATCTTATAAATTATTGGGGAAAAGGTTGATTAAAAGCAAATGAAAAGATTATTTAATTGTAAAGATATTTTGAATGAGATGTCT
>JAVQJX010131449.1:0-10768 GCA_036025115.1 Ambassis agassizii
TTGAACCAGGCTGTAAACATGTTGATTTCTGCTGGACACGTTGGACATTTTAACATGGGAGTCTATGAGGACTGACTCACTTTTGGAGCCAGCCCCTACAGGCTGCAGGGGGAACTGCAACGTTTGAACATTTCAGCATTGGATTCAAGTTTGAGCCATTCTTTTAAAGATGAATTAGTTTGTTTTGCTTGTTTGTAATGATTAGTCGGGCTGCATTTAAGTGTCAATTAGAGAGATATATACAGAGAGATATCATTTTGTGAGTAAATATCGCCCCCTAGTGGATGGCTGCTGTATATGTAATGAGTCAGCACTGACAAAGGCTACTCCTAAAAACAACATTTTATTTTGTTTTGTAAGAGCATCTGACCCTCTTGGACGGATGTAGTTGACGACCCCGGCTTTAGGCTGAAATTAATGAAGTAAAGGTGTATTTTGTCTCAGTTTCCCTGAACACTAATCCACAGGATCCCCTACAGACTCTGCAGTGTTGAAGAGCTGGAATGTCAGGGAATGTGATCATGGTGACCTATAGAATTTAATGACTGTTGAAATCATATGCCTTCATGTATACCAGTGTGTGTGTGTGTGTACTTTTGAGGAATATGCTCCATGTTTTTGCAGTGGGAACAGGACAGTAATGCTGACATGAAGACGTGCATGTGGCTGTTATGTAGGAAATGTATCTATTTTAAAAAAGACCTTGGTATGCGTTGACTTCAGGTGACATTGTTCACATTCTGTGTGTCATATAATTCTGCTGCTCTGTAAATATTATGTGTTTATGCTTCTTTTACTGGGTGTTTAAATCACATGCTTTATTCCCAGGTTTAAAGTTGATTTTCTGCTGATTTCCTTATTGTTAAAATGCAGAAAATTCTCAATTTCTCTGGACTCACAAGACAGAATTTAATGTTTTATAACAAGGTAGGAAAATCAGGAAAAGGTGTGAGAAGATGAGTTTTTTATGGCAAATAACTTTGACAAAATGCAGCTTAAACACACAAAGCATGATTATGTTTTGTGCTTATAACTGAGGATGTTGGTACTGTAGTAGAGGAGCAGAAAATCTTGTTTTGTGCATAATAACTTAAGAGTAAGAACTAGTTTGTGTATGTTGTGCTTGCTTGTTGTTTTGGTTTGGTTCTGTGCCTGCTGCTCAGATCGCTGCTGTATCATCAGTAGTGTTCACAAGCAAAGAGTCTTCATATGTCTGTTTATATTCACGCTGTGGGAATTCATTTGGAGCAGTTTATTCACTTGTTTTTCATTTCTGCGTGTCCTTCTGGAGGAATCAAGAGTGAGACATCAGAGAAAATGAGGAATATGATGAGGCATTGGAAGGTACACTGATGGTGAGAGAGAGAGGTGTGGGAAGCGTAATGAGGAATATTGGATCACACTGGGACTAAATTTAGCCCAGAGTAGTGTTTCAGCGGCAAAGAGAGAGAGAGAGAGACGGCGAGGAAAGAAAAGAAGAAGAGCAGGGTCCAATGAAGGAAGGAAGAGGAGGGGGGGGAGAGAAGAGTACAAGTGATTAGTGCAGAGTCGAGTTTCACTGGTTCAGAGGGAAAACAGGAAGAAGGTGAAGGAGGGACAGCGTGGGAGCGAGTTTGTGAAACTTTGGTGTCCATGAGCAGGAAAGTTTCTGATTACTGAAAGTGTTGATCACAGCATGTTTTGTGCATTGTGGGTGGAATTGAAGAGAAAATGGAGAAAACATTTTCGTGGCCTCTGATATCGCCATCGTCCTAATCCAGTGGCACCGAGGAGGCCAGATTAAACATTTAAATGTTCTGCTTCTCTGCTCCCACTGCACATTTTTTTACATCCATCTGATTCTGCTTACATCACAGGAGTTTTTTGGAGCATCCCCAATATCTTCTTTTCTGTTTCTGTGGTTACAGCGCCACTCAAAGGCCTGGCATATGTACTGCAGCGTTTTCAGTGGTTTGTGTGGATGCACACACTTTTGTCTACTTGTGTTGTAAAGTCTCTCCTATTATATCAGCACACAATACACTGTGTGATACATTTAACTTCACCTACCAAGCCAAGACTTCTGTGCCTCCCATTGTGTTGCACATTCAGTTACAGTACATTGTGTGTTACCTCTCTCAGATTTCACCATGCAGTGACTGGCATGTCTTCACACACAGAGCAGCTCTACTGCTATACGAACATACAGTGTGTATAAATATATATATGTGTGTGTGTGCCATCCATCTATCAATAAGCCTGTCCGTGAACCGTCTAAATTAGAAGCTGTTGAAAGGTTATTGCAGTCAGCGCCACACACACACTTACCAGCTCGTCACTTATATTCCTGGAGTGCTATTGTCTGCTGCTGAAGCGACACTCTGTCAAGTATTTGTGTTACAGCGCAGCCATGTAGTCACTTTGTCTGATTTATATGTACTGTGTGTATTCCAAACTAATCAAGCATATAATATATGGTGATTTTTAGAGGTTTTTTTTTTACCTGCTTCAAAGCTTTGATGACCCATGGTGTGTTTTTCTTCATCTTATCTCTCTGTTATCTCTGTCTCTGCCAAACAAATGAGACAGAGCATCCTCTCAGTGAGCTGAGATATTCTGTGCTGGTGAGAGCGAGTGAATGAATCTCTTCCCCAGATGTCTCAGGCAGTTTTCATGGAGTGTGTCCAGGGGTGATAAATCTAGAAGCAGAGCCCGTGTTTCCGCTTCCATTAGAGCTGTTTGGGTCAACACGTGGTCCGTGGTCTATTTTTAAAAATGGACCCTTCCCTGCCAGTGTGCCAAAACAAGAGTATTACCACTCGTCTGCATTCCCACTATCTCAGGAGCTACCTGTGTGTGTGTGTAATGAATGAATCAGTCATAATATTTACCTTCATTGATCGCTTCACTGATTGATTGACAGCTCTATGGGGAGTACCAGGAGCACCACGGAGGCTCCGGCCGACGTGAGGCCACCCGCCTGCTGACAGAAAGACAGATCAAGAAACATGGACACCACCCCCGCAGCCACGGAAAGGCACGGCATGGGCACGGTCGCCGTGGTCAAAATGGATACCACGGTCGCCACGGCTACCACAGCAGGCAGCGTAACAGACGTCAGTCCAACATGGAGACGGAGGAGGAGGCGGCGGAGGAGGAGCAAGCGGCCGAACCTGAACTCACATCCTCGATGAAGAAGAAGCGCTCATACTCCAAGTGTCGAGGTGAGGAGGAAGGTCACAAAGTAAAGTTTGAAATGAGTGTTTTTATGATTCTTTTTTTTTTTTGACAGACTGCATAGCACGCGTGCAGCGGTTTCTGGTGACCCGGTTGGGAGAGGACTGGATCTTTCTGGTTCTGCTGGGCATCACGATGGCACTCGTCAGCTGGACGATGGACTACGCCAGTGCAAAGAGCCTGCAAGGTATCACCGCAGAGCTCCCCACTGTTCACTCTGAAGGGAGTCAGCTTTTCATTTATTTCTACACACCTCTTCTGTCTTCATTTCTTCTCTCCTCAGCCTATAAATGGATCTATGGGGAGCTGAGGGGGAACATCCCCCTGCAGTACCTGGCCTGGGTCTCCTATCCTCTGATGTTCATCCTGTTCTCTTCCCTCTTCTGTCACCTGGTTGCTCCTCAAGCTATTGGTCTGAACCTTCTCTTCCTCCTCTCTTGAATTGTTTTGTCTTTTGTTTTAAAAATGTCTCCTCCCCTTTCTGTGCCAGGTTCTGGTATCCCAGAGTTGAAGACCATCCTGAGAGGTGTGGTGCTAAAGGAGTATTTAACCCTCAAGGCCTTTGTTGCTAAAGTCATCGGTCTGACTGCGGCGCTGGGCAGCGGCATGCCCGTCGGCAAAGAGGTGAATGAACACAGATAAAGCTGAGCCTCGTTTTTTTTTTTTTTTTTTTACTCCTTTTTCTTAATTAAATCTTCCTCCTCCTTCACTCAGGGTCCCTTTGTCCACATCGCCAGCATCTGTGCTGCAGTTCTCAGCAGGTTCATGTCCTTCTTTTCAGGAGTTTATCAGGTAAGCTGATGTCATTATAAAAAACATGAACTGCGTGAGATACGCCTCATCTCTATGTTGTTTTTCTGTTGATTGGATGCCTCCTCCTCTTCCTCTCTGGATCAGTAGAATCCATATTGTTACACAGACATCCTGACAGTGGGCTGTGCGGTCGGGGTGGGCTGCTGCTTCGGTACCCCACTCGGAGGTATGCAGTACGTCTTTTCTTCTACTCTTTTTCATTTTCCTCTGAAACATTTTTTTTTTTTGCTTCTCCTCCAGGTGTTCTCTTCAGCATCGAAGTAACATCCACATATTTTGCTGTGAGAAACTACTGGAGGGGATACTTTGCTGCTACTTTCAGTGCCTTCATATTCAGAGTCTTATCAGTGTTCAACAAAGATGCAGGTTTGTGTGTGATGTTTTTATGACAGCTAGAGGGCGCACTTACTCCAGAAGCCATCACTTAAACACTGACAGTTTGTATGTTTACATTAGTTCCCACTAGATGGCGCTCTCCCCTGCTGTTTAGCAGCCAGTCAGAGTGCAAAGACAAATCCTTATTCTGAACTCAACCACCTATAGCAGCTGCTACCAAAAGAATCAATCAAATCTTTTTTTATGTTAAGGTGACCACAAATCCTGTGGGAATAAAAACTAATGTCCTTATTTCCCCTTCTTTTCTTGTAGTGACCATCACCGCTCTGTTCAGGACAAACTTCCGTATGGATTTCCCTTTTGACCTGCAAGAGCTGCCGGCCTTCGCCGTCATTGGGTGAAAAAAACTGAGACATATATGACAGTTTGCATGCTTTCACAGTGTGTGTGTGCCCAGACCTCCTACTGGAAGGTAAATGAGTCAAACTTTATGCTAATGTAGCATTTGAAGTGTGAATAATCCCTTTTAGTTGAACAGGAAGCAAAATCAGGCAAACCAGCCTTATTATTCAAAACATAAACAACCGCATGTACAAGTTCATTTAATCCATATTAAGTGTCCTTTTTGTGCTGTTTAGAGAAGCCATGACATTTAATCACATTGAGAAGACGGTGCTGCTGAACAGAGGACTGATTCATTTCTTTGTGCAGGATTTCTTGTGGGTTTCTGGGGGCATTCTTCGTCTACCTGAACCGACAGGTGGTGCTGTTCATGAGACGACACAACACCATGACCCGCTTCCTGACCAGACAGTGAGTTCATCAGCACATTGTCTGACATTGCACATTGTTTCTGTGCATTTATATATACATGCTACTCGCACCTATGTGCTTTCAGTGTAAAGCCTCATTTATACTTCTCTAAACGTCAACGTTTGGTACATACGTAGCTCAGACTTCTACGCCCGGCCCTACATACAGCCTTGTGATTGGTCAGCTTGGTAGCTGTAGCAACGCTACTTCCACTATTTTAGACCAGCCACCATTTTTTATTATGGACGACAACACAGACAACACAACAAGATGTGCGCTCTCTCTGTCTCTGTCTTCATCGTTCACTGAAACAGGAAGTGCCGCAGACTTTCCGTACTCTGAAGGGCTCTCTGCTACGTCAGGGGTCGGACATTAATGTGACGGAGAAGTATAAACCAGGCTTAACAAACGATGCTGTTTGCAGAGCCAAGTCTTATCTGACTTTAAAGCCTTTTCAGAGGGAGCTGTGGGTGAAAACACCTGAAACAGGATGTGGACAGATGTCAGTGTTTTCCTCATTAACATGAGTTTTGTTGTGTGTTTCATCTCTCAGCCGGCTGGTCTTTCCTGCTGTGGTAACCCTGATCATCGCCACCCTGACCTTCCCGCCGGGGTTCGGACAGTTCATGGCAGGAGAGGTCAGCGCTTATATCTAAGTGTGCATGAAGTTTGTGACTATTATACTCTACAATCTGAGCAGCAGATCCAGAGAAAGTGACGCCAAACTGTCTCTTAGATCTTTTCAATTTTGATCCTTTGGTGTGAAGAATCGCAGTAGACTGGATCAACCTTTTACTCACCCTACATCACAGGATTTTCTTTGGTATTGAAGTTAAAAAAAAATATTTTTTGACCTTTTTGTGCCTCAGGGAGACACTAACAGGAACGCTTACCCTGCTCGCCCACAAGGGGAAAACAACAAGCTTTGATCAGGCAGAAATATAAGGTCCATTTTTATACAGTTAGCCTGCAGCTAAATTTCATTTGTTTGTTTGGTACAAAACAAACTGGGACATTTAGGAGATCAGCTGCATGACCTGCTTCTTAAGTGTGACCAACATTTCTGCATTTATGTATGGAATATTCTTCTCCATATTAATGCACATCTGTGTCCTCACCATATTTCTGCATGAATGGAAAGCCCCCATAGCTGCTGCTTCTGCACAAAGAGAGCGTCAAGGTGAAAGCTCAGATCGTCACATATCAACAGATCCCCCACACACACACACACACACACACACACACACACACACACCTGGAGCTAAAACGCTAGTCATGTGTTTCACAGATGCTCAGAATAGATCAGGTGTGTGATATAAGTGCACGTCTGTGAGCATATGTGTGTCAGTAACACCTTAACATGCTTCTCACCCTCATTGTAAAACATCTCACACCTTTTAAACAAGCGTGCAGCGTCACAACACGCGGCGGCGGCGGTGTGAGGCCGTATCTGAAGTTGAATCATTGTACAGGCTGCTACACAATAAGTTAAAGATTTTGTTATTTACATGAGTGCTTTTCCTATTTGCTCTGAATTTTAATTAATTAAATGAAACACCATTTTCATTCGTTTTTATTTATTACCCTAGTAGTGGGTGTTTCTATCAGTTGCTGCAATGACAGCTTGACTCTACACACAGTTCTGCCAAGTCACGTGGGGTACGGTCATCCATCTCTGCTTCAGCTGGTCCCAGACGTGCTCTGTGGAGGTTCAGGTCAGAGAAAAGAGTGTAACACAGAAAGTTGAGGGTGTGCTGGAGGAATTGGGGGATGATGATGTCTCAGAGGTCCGAACGTGCAGTGACGGATCCATCTACAGTAACCAAGTCTGTTTTGCGCTGACTGGTGATGCCTGTCTAGACTGTTGCACCTCCTCCACAGAATGTTAAAATTGATGCTACATTGATATTTGGTATATTTGATACAGTGTATTGTGTGTCTATCCCCCCAATACAATTGCCTTCTTATCCCAAAAAGTCCCAAAAAAAGTGAAAATAACACCAATGTATGACGTCCACTGACTCTATCACAACATCTCTAACGTATTGTGTAAGTTTGGAGAGATTAAAGGCTGTGCGAGGGATTGTGAACCAGACATGAACCTGCAGCTTCAAAAAAAAACCACGCATCACAGCAGCAGATCCTCCTCATCCTCTGCAGGAAGCACAAAAAGTCTGAAAATGACGCTTGTGTTTTTTTTTGTTTTTTTTTTTGTCTCCCCTCGGCGGCGTTATGCAGATGCGCTGCAGTTTCTTCCTGTGAGCAAACTCTGAGGCGTCTATATAAAATGTGAAGCAAAATGGTTGAAGTGAATTACTCATTCATGAGTCATAAAAAGTGAATGAGTCATTGGACACCCGTTCCCGTCTGCTTCCAGCTCTCTGGATGACTTCCTGTCTGTTTATCCCGTCTTTCCTCCACACTTTTCACCTCCTCCTCTCCTTTCTCTCCTATTTGTTTACACCCTTCACACATTCTCCCCCTCTCCTCACCCCCTGTCTCTCTCTCTCCCCAGCTCATGCCCAGAGAGTGCATCAACTCCCTGTTCGATAACTTCACCTGGACAAAGATTTCAGGATCCCCTCCTCCGGTCGGCCTGGGCCGATCCGCCGCCTGGCTGCACCCTGACGTCAGCGTCTTCATCATCCTGCTGCTCTTCTTCCTCATGAAGGTCTGTGTTTATGTAAATGTCACTGACGTCATCATCAACGTCTTTATTGGGGACATTTCATGTTGTGTGTTGGTGATAGGAGACATCTGTGTGTGTCTTTTCATCCTGTCCAAGGTCAGCAGTGCTGGCAAGCTCCCAGCAGTTCTTGTGTTTTCGTTAAAGCAAACACACACAAACCTCTCCGTCTCCTCAAACATTTTACGCACATATATCTGGACCAGACGACTGGTGTAGATAAATACCAACACAATTTGAAGATGAATGCATGCAAGCAAGCATCAAACAATATCAGAAGACACTGCTGCTCAATGTCCACGGCTGCTTCTTTGCAGCACAGAAATCTCATCTCATCAGACATGAATGAATGAATGTGTTGACAAAAGCTTGACAGGATCAGAGTAAAGCTGAGAGTCATTCAATTATCCAGACCTCTGAAGAGTCTTCCGAAGCCATTAAATCAAGACTGTGACGATCGGAGCTGCTGACAGGGCGAGGAGCAGCTCTCCTGTTTCTGTCGTCTGTCCTCCTACAGTTTTGTTCATCTTTTTTTTGATGCTGTGTGACCAGAGTTTCCGAGTTCAAGTGTTTCATGTGATAAAAAAGAACGCAGACAAAGACAGTCTGCTCTGTGGATACTGTGCGTCCTAACCCGCCTACAGACTGCTAAAGAAAAGCGGCACCAAGCTGTCGCTGCCTCCTGTTTTGATGAAAGTCCTCTCGAGAGAGTTTCTGCACAATAAGAAAAAGTTTTACTGGAAAAAAACTCTCCTCTCTTTTCAGAGGTGACCTGTGTGTGTACATTAAAAACAGGATATTGAAGCTCATACGCTGCATTGGTATAATCACAGCGTGTGGTTCCCTGTGGTGAAAGCTAAAAATCACAGCAGCGACACACACACACACACACATTTTTTCTGCTTTTCCTCTGCTGCTGTGAGCCCTTTTTGTAACACACTCTCTCTCTCTCTCTCTCTCTGGGGGTGTTTATGCTGCTCTTTCCTTCTGTGCACCTGATTAATTTATTGTCTACATAACAAGTCTCAAGAATATGAAACTGAGGCTGAATATCAATATAAATGCAGCTTAAATTCACAGAGTAACGCTGCAGCTTCTGTCATCATCCTCCCACTTTCTTTTGCTAGTATTTCTGTCGCACAGAGTCTTTCTGTCCAAACCATGGTGGACATTTTGTCTGTGGATTGGAGTCTTGTAGCCCTGACTCTACCATCACTTCATTGTTACAGACGTTCTTGCTTGGTTTTAAAGAGCCGGTCGTTTCCCTATTTTATCCGAATACTCGCTGAAAAATTCGGTAGAATCTTGAAAAGCTACTTGTTGGTAGTTTTATGGACATTTTTCCTACCTGGTGATGCTCTTGGGGTTTGTTTTGTCCGGCTGTGAGTGGCCTCCTCTTCTCATCTCCTTCCTCTTTATACCAAAGCCATCGTCTCACCATCCCTCCAGTTAAATCACTTTCTAGTTGCAGAGTCTTTATTTCTCATTTGCTCTTAACTCGCCAGTAATTTAGCATATAAAGTGTTCTTCACTTCAGTCCATTATCCTCACCTCCTCTCATTGTCTCTCCTCACTTCCAGGCCGACCCACATTCTGTACATTACATTTCGTGTCCGGTCTTCCTCGTAGGTCTTTGTGTCCCTCTCTCTCTGTTGTTCACATATCACAGCATTATAACAACCTGTCCTGTTTGTCCTGCTGTTTGCTTCACGTCTGTCCCTCCCTCTCTGTGCACGATGCTTCTTCCTGACTCTCCTGGCTTTCAGTAAAGCACCTACAGACAATTCTGTTTATAAAAGGTCATGTATAAATAAAGTTTAATTTACTGGCTGCTCTGTTTGTCCTTTAATTACCCCCTGAGGACAAATAAAGTCTTTTGAATTTGTGCAGTTTTGTCTGCTATAATAACCTCAAATCTCCATCTTTCCACTTCCTGTCTTTCCTTCCGAGCTAACAGAGAGCTAACCCCTCGTCTGTGTCTGGATTTGTGACACTGAGCGCCTGTTTCTTTGCGTTTTCTCTCTGATTTGTGTTTGGAGGAGACTGAGCGCCGTCCTCTCTGAGAGACACGCTAATGAGTTTTTATCTTGTTCCACAGTAATTAAGCTCTGAAGCCACGATGACAGACGACGTGTGGAATAGTAATCTGGATTGTTAAAATGGTAATGTAGTGTTTGTTGCCAGTCCCCTTTAAATCAGAGCACAGTATGTGGTGCCTGTGCAGAGAAACACACACACACACACAACCAAAAACCCAGAGATTGTCTAAAGGTAATCATTATCGCTGATGAGCTCTCTGCTGCCGAGAACAAAGTATGTTATTAACAAAGCTATTCTGAAGTTACCTTCTGATGAGCACAGACACTGTTTGGACACAAACACTTTTAAACTTTTAATTTAATCCTTCACAGTCACGTTTTCCTCTGCTGCGTTACTGGAGCAGCTGTTGATGAAGTGCCTTGCTCAAGGATGGCCAAGGGTGATTGGTTCCCCTCCTCCTCCCACACACACACACACACACACACACTTGTGTATGCCATCACGCTGTGACCGGATAGAGGGTTGTGTTTTTTCTCCTACTGAAGTGCAAACAGCTCAAAAGGGCACAGAGAGGGACTTTCCGCTGCTGTTGCTATGCAACGCAACATCTTGTCTGCGATCTAGTTAGTATTAAGTGGGTAACCTGCAGCAACAAAAAAGCAGAAATGGGAAAAGTAGCTTTTTCAGCTGTTGAAGGCCATGAAGGGACGCATGACTCATGACAAACATGGCTTCCTCCTGATGCGCTCAACACCACCAAGACCAAGGAGATGGTGGTCGACTTCCGCAGGAATAGACCCCACCCTCAGCCGGTGTCTATTGATGGAGTCTGCGTAGAGAGGGTCTACTTCCTGAGGAGGCTGG
>JAVQJX010131466.1:0-11423 GCA_036025115.1 Ambassis agassizii
ATATTAAATAAATACATCATTTATATTTTTTAATTTAAAATAAAAACAGAGTATTTAAAAAAAATTACAGTAATTTATATTAAGTGTAAGTTTTAGGATGAAATAAAAAATTCATAAAAACGTTTTTCATAAAAATGAATTAAAAAACAGTCCACTTAAAGTTGAATGTACAGACGCTTTAAAGACAGGCACAAAAATAAATTGGACGTAATGAGGCCTGTTCAGACTGCAGCTGTTTAAAGTTTGTGTCTTTTTAAAGTCACCACAAAGACTCACAATCCAAGCCTGAGACAAAAGCTCCATCCATCACAGACGGAGTCGAAAATAGACGCTGCTCAGTCTGTGAACACTCATCATCTTTCCCTCTCTTTTTTTACGCCTGACATTTGTCTCTGTCTGTGTCCTCCCTCTGATGTGACTCATGCTTCCGTCTCTCTTTTGTGTTTCTGAAATGAATACTTTCAAACTTTGCTCTTCACTTTTCTTCTCGACTCGGCTGGTTTTTAAGGTCAGACTGAAGCAGCACTCGAGGACAGAGGACAGACGTTGGTCCACCTTTTCAGAGCAGCTGAAGACGAGGAAAGTTTCTTCACTACATGTTTTGAGCGTTCCTTTTATCCTGATGATCGATCGTTCAGAGGCCTGCAGGTGAGAGTCAAACAGAAAAGTTCTTAATCGATGTGTGGAAAAGTTCAAAAGTGGAAAGAAGAGACAACAAAACATCAAAGCTAATCCAGGCTAGCCCGCTAGCATCGTCATTCATTTCATTTTCAACTTCTTATCTTTGTTCTTTTCATCAAGAAGACAACAACACAAACAAAGTTCATGAGAATCATACGTGCACAGCTCCTCACAGGCTCCTCCCACTGCAGCACACGGCTGCCCCCTGCTGACCAGTGGAAGAAACTACAGTAATTTACAGTGTGAGTAGTTTTGCTTGTTTGCACAAATATCTGTTTCCTCACTGAAACAAACAGACGTGTCCTCTTGTGTTGTCTTGTCATCTTGTCTTGTTGTTGTGTTGTCTTATTGTGTCATGTTGTTCTGTGTTGTTGTGTTGTCCTGTGTTGTCTTGTTGTGTTGACCTGTGTTGTGTTATTGTCTTGTTGTGTTGTCCTGTGTTGTCCTGTGTTGTCTTATTGTGTCATGTTGTCCTGTGTTGTCTTGTTGTGTCGTGTTGTCCTGTGTTGTCTTGTTGTGTTGTTGTGTTGTTGTGTTGTCCTGTGTTGTCTTGTTGTCTTGTTGTGTTGTGTTGTCCTGTGTTGTCTAGTTGTCTTGTTGTGTTGTCCTGTGTTGTCTTGTTGTGTTGTCCTGTGTTGTCTAGTTGTCTTGTTGTGTTGTCCTGTGTTGTGTTGTTGTGTTGTCCTGTGTTGTCTAGTTGTCTTGTTGTGTTGTCCTGTGTTGTCTTGTTGTGTTGTCCTGTGTTGTCTAGTTGTCTTATTGTCTTGTCGTCCATAATCACGTCGATTTTTCACTACATTTCGTCTGTCTGAGCTCCTAGCTTGTTAGCATGGCTGCTATCTTACATGCTAATCTGCATTAGGTTAAATTAGCATCCCTCCTGTTTGTGTCATTAGCCTCTCTGCCAGAAGGGGGAGACAGAGTGCGTCTGTAGCTCCATGTACTCTCATTCTGACATTTAAACACGGTGAAGTTAATCCTTCTTAAGGTGACCTTATGTCACAGTGGGAGGCTCGTTTTTTATGCCACCGTGTTAATCTGTCTCACACACACACACACACACACACACACACAGCATCATATCAGTGTTGCTGGTTAATTTCTCATGTAATATATATATGCTGACCTTCTGGTCTCATAGTGGAACTAATTACCTCCCTGAGGCCGAAACAATCTTCAGACCTTCAAAGGCCGGGCGGGCGCTCACACAGTCGCTCTGCCAATTAGAGACCACACAGCGGCCGTCACACATCACAGCCGCCTGAACGAGCAGGAAACACACATTAGGAGCGACGTTTGAGATGAAGAGACGTCGTCCTGCTGATCCGACACACGGAAACCGTCACACGCATTCTGCTGTGCTCGTTATGTTAAACATGTGCTTCATGCAGGAAGTCATATCAGAACACGTCTTCTTGTGTTTGTTTCATTTTGTTTCTGCAGGCGAGAGAAACATTTCAAAGTCTATTATTGTCGTTGGTGCTTATAAATATCTTATTTCACGTCTTATTTTAATCTGCAGCTTTTTTTTTTCTTTTATCGACTTTTCCAAACAGGATCTCTGTTTGATAACATGCAAAGATAAGAACAGTCGGCGCGTCGGGTGTAAGTTCTTCTTATTCTTTTTCTCTTAATGAAGAAATAAGAGAGATTTATTTAATGCTCAACACCAAAGTTGGAGACAAAAGACAGAGAGAAGATGAAGCTAACCGGGACGATCAGATCAGACCTGAAGCTGAACGAGGAGCAGCAGGTTTACAAAGACAGGAAGTCCTCTAAAATCATCACCGCGCCGTACGTTCATTCCTGCTCAGCTCTTCACATTTGTTCTCATTTACAGGAGCAGCTGTGCACAATATGAGTCGTCTGCTGCTCTTCGTCCAAAACAGGAAACACGAGCGGGCCTCCGTCCACCGACACACGTCCTGTCCTTTAAATATTTGTCTTTGTTCACATTGATTATAAAACACGAGCAGATCAGCAACACAGTGGTAAAAAAAAAACAACAACGATTATTTACCGGCGCTGATGAAAAATCCAGTTCAGACAGCAGATCCTGTTCACACACTCTGCATCGCACCATCAGTTATTCACCTCACATTCTCACTGCTTCCTGCTCATTGGAGCATCAGGCGGTGCAGCACGCAGACCTGCTGCAGGTCAAACAGGATCAAACAGGGTCAGACAGGGTCAGACCGGATCAAACCGGGTCAAACTGGATCAAACAGGGTCAAACCGGGTCAGACCGCGTCAAACAGGGTCAAACTGGATCAAACGGGGTCAGACCGGGTCAAACAGGGTCAAACTGGATCAAACAGGGTCAAACAGGGTCAGACCGGGTCAGACCGGGCTGGCGGGGCAGCAGGTTCAGCCTCAGGTGAGTCTGACTGAGAATTTTTTACAGTCACTGATGCTGGAATGGATGAATGACTTTTTCCAAATATGGGCAAAAGGGGGTGGAGCATGAGGCCGACACGCCTGTCACTCAAAGTTTTTCACTGTTTATTTCTGCTCTTGAACATGCAGGTCTGTGGAGGCTGAGATTTACAAGGACAGATGGACAAACGGTCCTCTGGAGACAGACAAATGTCCTCTCTGTCTGTCTGTCTGTCTGTCTCTACATGTATATGTATATTTGTGCAGTGTGTACAGGCTGGAGCTGTGGGACACAGAGGGGCTTCACAGGACGGATCAGGCTCAGCAGGCCTCCTCTGCTTTGCATAAGACAATATAAAAAAATATAAAGTGAAGCAGCATTTGTTGTGTGTGTGTGTGTGTGTGTGTGTGTGTGTGTGTGTGTGTGTGTGTGTGTGTGTGTGTGTGTGTGTGTGCAGTGAGGCGGAGGTCTGGGTGAGGATTTGGTCTGGGGACGGGCTGCAGGAATCCGAGTCAGAGCAGATAAAGGCATGAGAGTGACCTTCTGTAGGACGGCAGGCGATAAGAAAATCCAAAATCAAAACATTCTTATCGGCTCAAATAAACAAACAGCTTAGCGAGTTGTATCAAAACGGCGCTACGTCAGCATCCGTCCTCACATCCATCCTCACATCCGTCCTCACATCCTGACCAGAGCGCAGCGGCTTTTCACCAAGAAAGTCTCCGTTTGTGTTTGGAAACTTTTTCAAATGATAAAGAAAAGAGAAGCCTGGAGACGTTTAGCTTAGCTTAGCACAAAGCCTAATGTGAGTCTAACTTCATCATGTTAGCATCTTCACCAAACTCCTGCTTATCCCAAATATGGGCAAAGAGGAGGAGCTTAAAGGCGGCCATGTTGATTACACATCCGGCTGCTGTGTAGCTGATAACGACGTCGCTGATCCACAAACTATTGATCGTCCAGCAGGAGCTTCCTCTGATGAGACTCTTCATCATGGTGGCTGAAGAACAAGAGAAGACCAGGAAGCTAAAGCAGCAGCTAGCTTGTTTGTGGTGTTGTGACTCTCTGCTCCACAGGAAGTGACTGAAGATGGACGACTTTCAGGTCTGCAGAGAAGTGTGTGTGTGTGTGTGTGTGTGTGTGTGTGTGTGTGTGTGTCTTCCTGCCTCAGTCTGGACTTGTTTCTGTCTGAGGTTTGGTTCTGAGGTGCAAACGTCCCACAGTGAGATTAACATTCTGCTCTCATCCTGCATTTATTTCCCCGCAGCTCCCTCTGTTTGTTTCTCTAAATTACTTTGAGATGTCGGGACGTGTGTGTGTGTGTGTGTGTGTGTGTGTGTGTGTGTGTGTGCGTGTGTGTGTGTTGTTTTGATCTCAGATTAGTACTTAGAGCTGCTTCAGGTGTCTCAGACATATTTCCTGTCCCAGTATTATCTGCTCCAACTGTCAGGAATCATTAAAAAGTTTCCATGTTTTTATTTTATTCTTTCAAACGGAACAGAAACAATTATGATAGAAAAAGTTGATTGTAATCAGGAGGAGACAAAACACTGGAGCCTGATGGTGGAGGTCAGAGGTCAGAGGTCAGGACAGACACACTGTGCTGTTGCTTTAAGCCCTGCAGTGTCTCATGTTTTACAGTGTAACAGAGTGAGATGAGGAGTTTCAGAGCAGGTGTCCGTTTACTTTTGGCTTCTCTCTGCAGCTCTGTGTTTTGGTCGCTTTGTGGATAAAGAGAAGAGACGGGCCGTGTTTTTCCTGCTGAACCAGAACCTCTGCTGTCCTCAGGGAAAGGGGGGGGCGGGGGGGGGGGGGGGTTATGATCTGGAGCAAAGCACCGTGAAACAAGCTAATGCATTTTCCTTGTTGGCTCCTGGAGGCCTGCTGTGATGCTAACTGTTTGTATGTTCTGGATGAAGTCTGACACATGGACGCCATGTTGTGACCTCCATTATGATGATAGACGCTCTGTGCTAACTTGTGTAACTTTGGACGCAGAGAGAAACAGCATTTTATTTGATGTTACTGATGTTTTTAAGGACAGTATCAGAAAGGAAAACTGTTTGGCTGTTTTGAAGGCTTCGTTCAGGTTAGCTAAGGTTAGCTTAACACAGCTAACAGCTTAGCCCACACTCGGCGCTCTGCCTCGCTGCCTCCGCTCACAAAGCCTTTATAAAGTGTTTGTGCACACATTTGTCCTCTGAGGGTTTTGGCATCACTTTCATCTTCATTTATTGTTTAGTATCGTTAAAAACGTCCCCATAACTTCAGCCAAGAGTTAGATTAAACTGCCACCTAGTGGTGAGAAGCTGCATCCACCGCAAGAAGTACTGCACTTTTTTTTTTAAAGACACAAAAAGTATGAAAAAAGGCAAATATAAATATATATAAAAATAGAGTTTAAGAAGTAAATCAAACCAATACTGAAGGCAGACTGTAACAGTTCCACTCATGGATCATTGTTGAGGCTAATTTGTGTGTTTGTGTTTCTCCTGCTGGCGTCCTCCGTCCCTGGACGGATGCAAACTAGCGTCTGATGTATTTTTAATGTTCAGCCACCTAAAGCACACACACACACACACACACACACACACACACACACACACACACACACACACACTCTGTTTTGTGTGTCATCACCATGTTTATGTGCGTTTGTACTCATAAATGAATCCTCATGGCAGGAAGTCAATTTGTACTCATCTTGTCTCGCCTCGTTCCCCCAGCGGACGCCTTAATGGTGAAATGAGGAGCAGAGTAACAGGAAGTCAGATGGGAGAGTTTTTTTTTTTATTTTCTGTCATCACCGCTGAAAGTTTGTGTTAACAGCTTTTTCCTCAAACTGTTTGACGGTGGCTGCGCTTCATTAAGTGAACTCACTGCAGCGTCCTGTCAGGCCGCCAGCAAACTGGGTCACTCTGTGTGTGTATGTGTGTGTGAGAGTGTGTGTGTGTGTGTGTGTGTGTGTGTGTGTGTGTGTGAGAGTGTGTGTGTGTGTGTGTGTGTGTGTGTGTGTGTGTGTGTGTTTACCCCGTGGCGCTGTGCTCACACACTGTCTGGTTGTGGTGTCAAACTGCTCTCCTGCTCCGTCACACTCACATATGAAGGATCCCTCCACGTTCTCACAGCGCGCCGAGCCGCACATAGCAGCCAGAGACACACACTCGTCCACATCTGTCAACACACACACACACACACACATATGTATTTAAACTATGAGACAGACAGACAGACAGACAGACAGACGTGCGGACAGACACAGACCCACACAGGCCTTCCCATCAGCAGTGGACGTGAAGCCCCGGTCACACACACACAGGTAGGTTCCCATCAGGTTCTGACAGAAGGCGTGCGGTCCACACACAGACGTGTCGGCGCATTCGTTAACATCTGACACAGACAGAGAGGGGACAGAGGTCACACATGTCAGTGTGTGTGTGTGTGTGTGTGTGGAGACTCACCTTCACACCTCCCCTGTGTGACCTGGTAGCCCGGCTCACAGGAAGTGAGGCAGCGGTAAGAACCAATCGTGTTCTCACAGCGCTGCGACCCACAGACAGCACCGCCGGACGAGACGCACTCATCAACATCTGAGAGAGAGAGAGGGGTGAGTGTGTGTGTGTGTGTGTGTGTGGTCTGTGTGTGTGTGTGTGTCTGTGTGTGTGTGTGTGTGTGTGTCTGTGTGTGTGTCTGTCTCTCTGTGTGTGTGTGTCTGTGTGTGTGTGTGTCTCTGTGTGTGTGTGTGTGTGTGTGTGTCTGTGTGTGTGTGTGTGTGTCTGTCTGTCTGTGTGTGTGTGTGTGTGTGTGTGTCTGTGTGTGTCTGTCTGTGTGTGTGTGTGTGTGTGTGTGTGTGTGTCTGTCTGTGTGTGTGTGTGTGTGTGTGTACCCAGACAGGTGTTCTTCTCGGGGTTGGTAGTGAAGCCGGTCTCACACTGACACTGGAAGGAGCCTTCAGTGTTCACACAGCGACCGTCTGAACACACACCCGGCTTCACACACTCGTCCACATCTACAGACGAGTTTATCAGAATGACACTTCATTATGTCTTCATCATATTCATTAGATTAATATAGAGCTGAATTATTGTAAAAATACATTTAATATCAACTGAACTGATTCAAGTTTTTAACCCAGACTTTGTGTCAACAACAACATTATAGTATGTTTGTTTATATTTATATATGTGTTTATTTCCCTTACTAATATGTAAATGAGGGGGCGGGGCTTCCTTTAGACCAGAGCGCTTCTTGCAGCCGTCTCATTGTAGAAGTCAGACAGCAGCTTTAAGCTAACGAGCTGATGGTTTAGTCAGTAACTACCAGTCTTATTGTTCTACATTCAGTCAAAGTACACAAAATAAAATAAATTAACAGCGATTGTTTGTGTTGGTTGCCATGGAGCTGTCAGACCGGTTCACCAGGGGCGGGGCTTCAGGGAAACCCATGTGATGCTGCAGTGTTATGCTAATTTTATTAGTGGATTACCAGCGAATGAAAGGCACTGAGCGGGTCAGCTGACCGTACAGGGCGTGTGTGAGAACCCCTAACACAAACCTGTTTGTGGACTCACAGCTGTGGACAGACAGAAATAATGTTCAGTTTGAGCGGCTGCACTCACCGAGGCAGCTCGTCCTGTTGTCGCTGAGCGTGAACCCCTGTGAACACACACACGTGTAGGACCCGGGCGTGTTCATGCACTCTCCTCTGGAGAAACAGAAGTCCCCCTCCAAACACTCGTTAATGTCTGAGGACACACACGCAGGTTTTAATGAGCTGTGTGATCAGTGTCCAACCAGCAGCCGCGTCCCGCCTCCCTCACCTCTGCACTGCCTCCCCAGGCCAGAGGCGCGATACCCGGGCGGGCAGTCGCACCTGAACGAGCCCGCGGTGTTCACGCACACGCGCTCGGCCTCACACGCCGCAGCGCGCGCACACTCGTCTACATCTGCAGCACACGTTAACATTTTAACACACACTGCGTTCTTCAGAAGTGTGTGTGTGCGTGTGTACGCACCTGTACACTGTCTGTTGGTCAGTGTGTATCCGGGCCGACAGGACACACATCTGTATGATCCCACAGAGTTCACACACATCTGCCCGGGACACTGAGATGGCTCCTCACACTCGTCTACGTCTGAACACACATTAGTGATTAGATTTTGTTTTTGTTTTTTTACACCGTTGTAGTGTTATTTTGTAAAGTACAGGAGGTGCACCTGTGCAGGTGTTGTTCTGGAGCTTGTAACCATGGCGACAGACGCAGCGGTAGCTTCCTGGCGTGTTTTCACAGCCGCCGTTGGAGCAGGGATTCTGACGACACTCGTCGATGTCTACACAGTCAGAATACACACCGCTGCCATTAATTACTAATTATTGAAAAAACAACACTACAATCACAACAATACTATACCGACACTCTTCTTTTTTTCTGAAATGTGTGTGTTACCTGTGCAGAGCCTGTTGAGCAGTCCATACCCGGGCTGACAGGACACACAGCGGTACGAGCCCTGTGTGTTGATGCATTCCTGACCTGGACACTGCAGCGGGTCCACACACTCGTCCATGTCTAAGACACACACACATTAGTCAGCTGCGTCGTTTCACACCGTCTCACACACGTCATGTGTCTGTACCTGTGCAGGTGTTGCCGTTAAGCCGGTAACCAAGGCGACAGACACACTTGTAGCTGCCCGCCGTGTTCTCGCAGCGACCGTTACCGCAGGGATTCTGCTGGCACTCGTCGATGTCTGAGGGTTCAACACAGACGGCGTCAGTCACACCTTTTAGACCATTAGGAGTCATAGAAACAGGAAGTGGGGCCGTCACCTTGGCAACCGGTCTGCTGGGTGTTGCTTCTGTATCCAGACGGACACACACACCTGTAGCTCCCAACGGTGTTCACACACTCTCCAACTGCACACACACTAGGAGACTGCAAACACTCGTTTACATCTACACACACACACACACACACACACACACACACACACACAGAAACAGAAGGGTTTGGTTTATAATCATAAAAAAATTCTGCTGTGACTCCTGAGTCTCACCTTGGCAGTATGTGCGCTGAGAGTTGGGCTGGTATCCCTGATCACACACACACGTGTGCTTCCCGCCTGGCTGATCCACACACCGGCCCCGTCCACACACAGCCGGTCTGCTCTCACACACACCTCGTGCTGCTGCACACACACACACACACACACACATCACTGTTGACTGTGAGGTGTTGCTAAATGATACTTTTTTGTGGGTACCCACTCTGGACTCTGGTGGGCCGGGCTGTTGGGCTCACGTCTGTTCTCTTATCCAGAGGGGGGGGCCTAACGGCAGGCCTCAGCCCACGCTCAGGGCTCTGCGGCTGGGCCGGAGCAGGGAGAGAGTCCCCCCGGGCTGCTGGCTGATCAGGCTGGGCCACAGCGGAGGAACGACCTCCTCCTGAAAACATCCAGTCGTATTAATGAAACACAGCACGGCTCCAAAGGTAAAATCAAACAGCAGCTTTTAAAGTGCTACACATTCAGTGTTACCCTGACTCCCAGCGGATGGAGGCGCAGGTCTTGGCTGTATTGTGAATGTTGGGGCAGAGTCCGGTCGGCTCTGCTGAGCTCCTTGTCGCCCCTGAGAGACGCCGCCGCGCTGCACAGGCCTGGATGATGGAGAGCTGGCAGCCGGACGGGGCTGAGGTTCAGGCTGAGGCTGGGAGCCCTGATGAGGTGGAGGTTTAGGCTGGCCAGCTGATGGAGCGCTGGAGATACTTGTTCCTCCAGAAGACGACGGTTTCTGCTGAGTGCTGGAGACTCCACTGCTGTCTGAGTGTCAGAGGGAGTCATGAGGTGAGGAGAGACTCTGCAGGTCAGTAAACCTGTGCAGAACACAGACGGTGTGAGCAGGTACCCTGTTTATCCTGGATGCTGAGGGGCACCAGCTGCTCCGTGGCTCTCTGGGTGAACTGAAGGGCGGAGGCTGAGTAATGGTAACCAGGACCGGCTGGACAGATCTCCTTAAAGGCCACTGAGGACGAGAAGGGAAGCAGACTGAGGAAGCGTCGCCTTCACAAACACACGCTGGATGCTTTCACCAACCTGAACCAAAGTACGGACACCTGTGGCAGTCGGGTCCCCAGGCTTTGCCCACTCGGCTGCAGCAGCAGATCTGTTTGGTGATGTTCTTGAGGATGGGCATAGAGCAGGAGGACGGACCCAGACCGGAACCCAGCAGCCGGTAACACTGACCCTTCTCCTCTGATATCACACTCTGAGCTGAGGAGGACACAGATGTGTTAGAAAGTGACGCGCTGCGTGCAGAACCGGCGCATGCTGTCAACAGAGAGACGTTCAAAGAGAAGCAGGGACAGACATGAGCAGAACCTCCGACTGGGTCCGGCTAACAACTAACGGCTTCAGCACAAGGAGCCTCCTGTAATATTAAATATAACAGCATTTAAAACACACTGACAGAGACACCAAACAGACACAGAGATGCTGTTAATGGACCAGCTGTAAGAATGGATTAGAGTGTTGCCGTCGGTTACCAGGCAGACCAGCATCCTCTCTCCTCTCAGTCTGTACATGCCGGTCAGAATAAAGCAGAACAAGCAGTCAGGCTTCACAGAAACGGTCTGAGCTGAAGCGAACAAAGATCCCGTTGACGGCGCTGCTGACCTTTAGAAGAGTGGGAGGATCCATGATGATGATGCAGTTTCTCTGGTTCCACCAAACTTTAAATAAGTATGAATCAGTTTTACTCTGTACTCTGCACATTAACCTGCAGATCAGACAGAGACGTGACTCCATCACGGCTTCCTGCGTGTTGCTCAGGACCATTTTATAATCATTAGTGATGACAAACTGTCCCGTCAAAGGTCAACAGACAGTTCAGATTCAGACTCAGGAAGTCCTGACAGCAGTCTGCTTATTCCTCTTTTCATTCTCAAGCCGGCGGCTGCGTGTGTGTGTGTGTGTGTGTGTGTGTGTTACTTACAGATACAGATTCCATGTGTGGCGTCGAGGATGAACCCAACCCTACACACACAGCTATAGCTCCCCCTGGTGTTCACACAGATCCCATTCTCACACAGCCCCGGCTGGAGGCATTCATTCACATCTACACACACACACACACACACATGGACGATGGCAGACATGAACACACAGTTCAGCTGATTGTAACAGGCCGACCCATCAGGAGTCAGACATCATTAAAAATAAAGGAATTATCAGGTACGAGGCGTCAGAGAACAAACATCCACTGAAACATCAGAGAGGAAGCTGCTTTGTGTGTGTGTGTGTGTGTGTGTGTGTGTGTGTGTGTGTGTGTGTGTGTGTGTGTGTGTGTGTGTGTGTGTGTGTGTGTGTGTGTA
>JAVQJX010131527.1:0-13848 GCA_036025115.1 Ambassis agassizii
TTTGTTTTCAAACATCACTGTAAAGGAAAACAGCATTAAGATAAGAAGGGTTTTTTGGGTCAGTTCTGTAAACGAAAACAAACAAACTGAAATGTATCTGACTACTTATACGTGTTAAACAGGCTCTGCAGTGTGTTTATTTCTGCATGGAACAAAAATGTAACAACAGTATAAAAAAAAAGATGTATTTTAATCTGCAGCATCCACATATGAAGGATTTACTGTAAGAAAGAAGCTGCTGTGACACATGTACATAAATTCATGCATGATTTTGTTTTTATGAGAAGCTTGTCTGTAAAATGGAATCATTAAAATGTGAAACTTTACTTTCTATTTGTTTTACTTTTTTTATTCTGCACATTTTTTTTCAACATTATCTTAAAAATATTTATTTTTTGTCTGATTTTATATATGACACCCAAGAAGATGATATTACAGTCAGAAAAAAAAAATCAAAGTTTTAAGATTAAGACTACGGAACCTCTGAAGGGACAAAATATACATACACATATTTTGTCCCATGATAGACAGATGGAGATACTATCAGGTGAGAACGTTTCTCCGGCGGACCTGATAGTATCTCGCACGCACAATGAAATTTTTTTCTCGTGCTTCATAATCTCAGATTAAGTCGTGAGCTGTTTGTCAGATTTTTATAATGAATGATTTTTATATGAAATCAAGAAAACAGACGCTGAATTGAATCCGTTTCTGTAACAGTTTTATTTATTTTTTCACATTTTTATTGACACAAGTCAAGTATCCAAGGCGTCTGTAAACAAGTGTTCACAAATCTACATGTTGCCCGTCATCAGTCAGTCCAAAACACTGCTGCTGTTTTAAAAATAAATACTGATTAAAAAAGAAGAAGGTAAACAGCTAACCTACGTCTGAACAGATTCAGTGTTTGTAGTCACAGTGTGGAAATGAAGCCACAACACGGGGGGAGGGGGTTAAAAAAACAAACTTTTAAACACGACAGGAGGATTTAAAGAACCAGGATCAAACACTGAGACTCCATTTACATGTTTATTTATGGATAAAATGACAGTGAATGTGAATTAATCCACCACTAAAAGTAGTCCCAGAAAACATCAGTGTTAATAATCCATATCTGTTTGTTTCTGAATGTGGTTTGATCTCAGTGTTTAATCCTGGAACAGTTAAACAGAGGACAAGCTGCAGGTGGATGAACGTCTCTAAACACACAGCTGCTGTGGTTTTCTACATGATAATGGAATGTTTTCTACTCTATTCTATTCTGTCTCTGCTGTGTTTTCTTTTTCTGAAACTATTGATCATATAGCCTGATCCATCCTGCAGTTAGTTCCACGTCTGTCCAGCAGGTGTCCTCAGAGTCTGAGGAGGCAGATCGTGATGAATGAGGCAGGAGGGATGTGTAACAACATGAACGACAGTTTTGTTTTTTGTGTGAAAGATGAAAAAACGGACAAAACTTCAAACCACATAATTACATTTATATATATATATTTAAATTAATTTTTAAGCTAAAATTCAATTTATTCTGGCACTTATTTGCTTTGATTGGGCCAATAAATCTTAAAT
Organism: Ambassis agassizii; assembly: GCA_036025115.1. Taxonomy (NCBI): domain Eukaryota; kingdom Metazoa; phylum Chordata; class Actinopteri; family Ambassidae; genus Ambassis; species Ambassis agassizii. The sequence goes on from JAVQJX010131527.1 coordinate 1,567, forward strand.
TATTACACTATTTTACTAATTTAGCTTCAAACATAATTGAAGAAAAATAAGAATTATTTTTCCCTCTTTCAAACTGTCACAAAAAACAAACTTTTTTTTCACTTTTTTGACCATTTTTGTGGAGCTTTCAGTCACTAGCTGCTTTCTGATGATTTGATTTATTTTACTTGATATTGTGCAGATTTTTTAACAGTGGACTGCAGCAAAAATGAACTACTTCCTCATCTACAGTGGACTGATCTAAAACTATCAGCAATTAGTTCAGTGAATTTAATCAACAGCATGTTAAGACAATCAATCAAGCTAATACTGATATTGATCCACTTTTTTTTTTATAAATGAAAATCTTCGTGGGGGTTTAAAATAAAAACATGATGCTTCAAAGTCGTCGTTGATTCATTGAGGAGAATAATCAGTAGATTAATCACTAAAACAATCATTAACCTCTTCTGTATCGTCACTACATTTCCTCATAACGACCTTTCATATCCGGATCTGATGAAGAGTAGATGAGCACTACAGATGAGTCTCTACGTTTGTTGTATTCTTGCAGGCGTTCGGAGGAGGATCCGCGTCTGGAATGTGGTCAGGAGGAAAAATGCCGACCCTGTTCTTTTTTTTTTTCCAGGTTAAGCCACTTATCGGGCTGCCAGTCGGAGAGTCTGGGATGTATGGATGCATTGTATGCCGGCAAAAGCCAAACAATCCGACTTCCAGCAGTAATACTACGTGTCATTGTGTCAGGGGAGCAACAAAAGGCCTTGAATCGGACAGGAATGCATTCTGTGCGCGCCAAGCTGCTTACCCCACTGACCTGTTGTCCAGAGTTTTGAACTGTCTTTTACCCTAAAAAGAAACAACAAAAAAATGGACGTTGTTTTTTCACATAGCACCATTCCATCGGTTTCCAGTTCTCAACACTTAGTCGCAGTGTGTCACATTTCCACAGGGTTTTTTTTTTTTTTGTTCCGTGAGATATGAAGAAAATCGCTCACATGAAGGTGAAGAAAACAACAGAAGAAGAAGAAGAAGAAGCACACAGGTGAGCGGGAGGACTGGCGAAGCTGAGGTATCTGTTCAGGTGATGCTTATTCCTACAAGGTGACTACAGTCAGTCAGGGGGGGGGGGTGGTGGGCGGTGTGGTGTACATGTGTGAGGAGGACCGTGGTGACAGAAGGCACATGTTGCCGAGGTGACGGAGGGGGTCACAGGTGGGGGTTTATGAGCGATGCCAGCCTTTGTCTGCTGCCGCGCCGGCTGCTGGAGCACAAAGAAAGCCGTTTTTTTTTTCACCAACCAAGCAGATTTTTTTTTGTGTGTGTGTGTGTCAGAAAAGATGTCGGGCAGGTTGAGTCCTGCGCCTGACTGTGGCCCCCCTTTTCCAAAACTCAGACTCGGACTGAAACGTGTTCCAGTGAACGGGCCGGTTCAGGCGCCGCTGCAGGGGAAGGTGCGGCCGCAGGAGGAGGAGGAGGGGTTATTGCTTTTAACTCGTTTCCAGGGCAACTCTGGGTGCTGATTCCACGGTTCAGAGCGCCGGCACGCGGCGGTCCATTGGCGGCCAGGGCGCTGGGGTCGGTTCGTGGGATGTTGACGGGGCAGGAGCGGGTACGGGCGTGACCTTTATGGCCGCCAGGGTGGCAGACGAGGCTGCCGACAGTATCAACGGGCGACAGGTGGCGCTTGAGCCATCGCTCCACCCGCTCCTCTTTGTACTTGATGGAGTACCAGGTGAGGAAGATGAAGAAGAAGCCGAGGAACTTGAGGCTGGCGGCGAGGCCGAAGTAGACGAAGCGCAAGGAGGTGACGTCGTACTCCCAGCAAGAGCCGTGCACGCCGCAGTCCTGCTGCCACAGCATGCAGGTGGTGTCGATGACAGCACCAAAGTAGATAGGAGTCGGGATGTAGGCTGCGTATAGGATGGAGTGAAGAAGAAGGAGAAAAAAGGAAGTCAAAATAAATAAATCAACAGAAAGGAGTGAAAAATAAAACCTGGACTGTGTGTGATAAACTGCAGCAGAGGAGGAGAAATGTTATCTGGCTCCAAACACTCTTTAATTCAATCTCTTCTCCCCCTAATTCACACTGACAGCAGCTCTCTGAGCATCTGAACACACTCACTCCTTATTCAGGAGACATTAAATATCTCCTCGTGCTAAATCAGCAGTTACAGAACGTGCAGAATGCACGATCGATAAAACCAGCTGACGCTCGCATCCTCCTGCTTTTAAAGACACAGGTCTCCTCAGATACTCTGCTTCAATAATGAAACCACCAGACTGTAAACAAAGATGGACGACCCGACAGACTCTCAAAAGGCAATCGCCCCCTGGTGGCTGGCTGCAGTATAGCTCATAAACCCTGCATGTTAGTGGATGGAACTAAAAACTAACTCTTTGTTATTGTTGCTTAAAAAAGGTCAGCAGTCAGCTGCCTGGTTTCAAGATGGCGTCTTTCTCCAACATATACTGGCCTCGCTGTGTGTGGAGGCGGTGCTGTACTCTGTACTCACCGAGAGTCCTGAGGAGAACAAACTGCATTCCCAGAGCGAACGGCCTCTCCTGCTCCGCTACAGACCTGCAACCACACGGAAAGAGGAAGGCTGGATCAACATCTCAACATGAGCCGAGCTGTCGACTGAAGATTCACCCGCAGTTTGTTAGAGAGTCGTACCTGAGTGTGACGATGATGGCGGAGGGCTGGGCGCAGGCAGTGATGAGCGTCACGATGAAGAGGAAGATGAGGAAGGGGATGAGGGTGCTGCAGGTGCGGTCACACTTTCCCGACACGGCGTAGCCGTTCTCGTTCAGGTAGGTTTTGACGATGACGAGCTGCAGCTGGTTGCCGCCCTGACCGCCGGACGACGGCGTGATGACCTGCCGGCTCTGCACGCAGGCGCAGTCTGAGTAGTTACGGATCTGGAAGGCAAAGTGTGACGTTATCTTTGAAGCTTTGTTGTGACTTATGTTTTGTTGTTTTTTGCGAAGCTGCACATTTCCCCCGGACTCTTACCCCGGTGCTGTCGTTGGCCACGCTGCTGCATCCGGCCAGGCAAGGGTTAAAATATGTGATGCCATCAGAGCCGCAGACCGGAGCGTACTCGTGGATCTTACAGCCGCAGTTCACGTTACAGCCTCCTGTCAGGTTCCTCTGAGTCATGGTGAGTGTGGGTCTGGAGGGAGAAAAAGTAGGAGGTACGTTTTAGACAGGATTTTATTATATTAGACGAGCGAAAGGGTGAAAAGAAGAACACAAAAAAAGAGCTAAAGATGGAGAGCAGGGCAAGAAGGACAAACAGACTGACAGAGGAAATAAAAAGGGAAAAAAACAGAGGGAGGGCGGTCAGCCAGAGATCCTCTCTTCCAAGCTGTCCTTGGACATTTTCCATCCTCGCCATGTAATCGCTCTCAGGGACGCTCTGTCCAAGAGAACTCGCCTCCATTTACTGGCTTGTTATCCTGCACTGATCTGAACACTTGCTTCCTCTCTGACATCGGCCACAGATGGGGCGATAAAAAAAAAAAAAAAAACTACCATTGACTCTGTCATGCCAGGAAATTATTTTAAGAAAACCAGAAAGACCAGGCTGGAGTCAGCAAGCGGATGTCTGGGGTTAAAGTGAGAGCTTCAAAATCTGGTTCAGAATTACAGACTCTCCACAAACACAGCAGACATTTTAACCAGATATTTGAGGGATTCAGTATATATAATAATAATATATGTTGGCAAACCCGGGGTGTCCCACAGGGTTTGGTATCCAGGCGAGAGGTTTTAGGAGGTCTAGACATGATATCACACAATTTAAAAGATAAAAGGAGCTGGTATCTCGGTGAGAAAGCAGTTTGGATCTCATCTGACTGCTGATATGGCCACTCAGGACTTTGAAGGAGCTTCAGACACATTTTTCAATGATATTACTCACACTTACTTATTTTTTTGATACAGTGTGCTGCTGTGATAAACTGACACTGGTTATGAATATATGATATACCTTTATATCATCTGTATCACATAACATGGGCCGTTTCTCCCCTCTGATGCATGAATGGGGCCCCTTATTCAAAAATCATGTGACATCTAATGATATCACATGACAAGGGTTTCCTGTCTGGGGGGGGCATTGACTCATAATCCCTCCATGAGTGTAATCTGATGTTAAAGGGAACAATGGTGTATAATGTAGAATTGCTCAATGTTTTAATTTTTTATTAAAAACATTAAAACTCTCTTCACTCATTTTGTGTCGCAACGCTGCCTTTGTGATGATGTAAATTGGTTGAGCAGGTGTGACAGAACACAGAGACATGAAGACGATGAGAGAGGTGAAGAAGCAAAAGGGCAAAACTGATGGATTGCTTATCAATGCTAAAGAGTTTGCTGATTGTCTTCATGTAAATTTCAAGCTCTGTCCTCTGACTTATCCTCCTGATTTACAGTGCGCTCAGGTTCAAACTGAGGCTGAACCACTTTGTCTTGATAGTCGGGGGTGCCCTTCAACAACAGACCTACTCAGATCAGGTTGGGTGAGATGTTGTTGTGTTGAGAAGCAGAAGCAGAGACGGACTATTTCTGAGTTGAGATGACACATCAGTGATCACTGAAACCTCTTTCATAACTCTGTGGGAGTCTCTAACTCCATCTATCTCTGAGACTTCTGCCTCTCCTTTAGCCTTTGAATGCGTCTCCCTCCTTCCTCCACACATTATTGTTCAGACGGAGCACGGTGACGTGTTTCTTCATGACATCCCACACCCCTCTCCCCTTCACAGGTCTCTCACCCGGTGGTGTAGGGGATGTTGATTCCTCCGAGGTTGATGCTCTCACAGCCCACGATGAACAGCGTGGAGAAGCAGAGCAGGGACACTCCGCTGCAGATCATGGCCAGCTTGGCCGACTCGCGAGCGCCCAGCTTCAGTTTCTTGATGATGTAGCCTCCCAGGACGATACCGACGCCGGCACTGGGCACAATAATCACACCTGGAGGGGAGAGAAACCATGTTGGTTATCTGGACAAAACAGCCGCCGCCTGCAGGCATCCAGGAAATTCCTACAAAATAAACTTCATGTGTTCATGTCATGCTTTGAGCTTCTGTTTATCTAAAAACAATAATAAAAAAAAATATGATATTATGACTAAACAAAGCTGTCTTTCCAGGAAACAACTGAGTGACTGAGTAAAAGGCTGTCTGGTCTAAACAGATGAGTATGTGAGATGCGTCATTCGACCGCTTCTCTTGAGAAAGCATCCAAAAACAGACTGAGTCTGGACAGGACAAAACCGACAGATCAAAGCAAAATTATGTTAATTAATCACTGATTCTAGAGAACAGCGTCCTTGATTTCTCTCACTTGAGAATGGCATAATATAAAAATATGTATAAGAGGCTCGTTTTCACAGCCCACACCGCCTACAGCTGAGACAGTTACACAACTCAACTCTGAAACACTCCAGAGTCTACTGAGATGTCATTTCATGGAGGAAATCTGATGACTGTGAGACTGATGATGATGATCTGAGCTCTATAAATATACTACAAGAGGTCCTTCATTCTATAGATCACATAGTCAGGTCACATGACCTAAAAGCTGCAAAACAAAAATGAAATACATAAAAAAAATAAAGTGTGATGTGTCACACACTTTATTATCAGGCTTCCTGCTATATGTGGACTCATTCCAGGGGGCGCCACCTTCACTCATGGCAGCAACACTAAGTGCTCAAGCTCTAAATAAGATGAAAAAGTAACATTCATTTTCTCCTTTAGCAGGTTAGCATGTTTCTTTGTTAGCTTCCTAACCTTCTGTGTGTGTGTTTAATGCATTAGCCTCCATGCCTGTTTAAACATACATGTGCTGCAGATCATTACTGTGCTTCTATCTGTGTGTGTGTGTGTGTGTGTGTGTGTGTGTGTGTGTGTAATGCACTCAGTGTCCCAGCTTCCCCCTTTATTTGAAGACCAGCAGTCTCTTCATTATTAATGTGAGCTGGTGTGAAACTCCTGGTTCCTGTATGAGTATTATGGTCTGTCTGCTCACCGGTGTAGATGCTCGCGCTGGAAGCCGGGATCCCAAACTGAGACTCGATGAATTTGGGGATGAAAGTGATGAAAGCGGTGACGATGGCGCTTTCCGCCGTGTAGGACAGGCTGACGAACAGGAAGGTCACGTTACTGAGGATCCTCACAGCAGCTTTGGGCAAGTCTGAAGACAAAAGAGAAGGCAGGTTACAAAGTCATCTGACAAGCTGACAAAACAACCACAAAAAACCCAGATCCATGCTGCACGGCGGCGCTCTGGCACCTTTGATGTCCTTGCCGAAGCCCATGGACGAGGTGACCGTCTGACTCTTGTTGTTGTTGCTCTTCTCCTTGAGGACGTCGTCGTCGCTGGACAGGTCGTCCAGGCTTAGCTTTTTCCTCCTCTTCTTCTTCTTGTGTCGGGGCGGAAGCTTCTTGGGGAAGGTGAACATGGGAAAGATGACCAGCAGCATGGCGACGGCGCACAGCAGGAACCCGCTCCACCTTAACCAAGAGGAGAGAGGGTGGAAATAAAAGATGGAGTTGTGTTTACACCGGCTGGACAGGAAGTCAGGCACCAGAACAGCAGAGAGGATCCTGTAGATTTTCAAAATAAGACCCTGAGACTGAACTGATTTAACATGACAACCAGCAGAGAAACAGCCGCAGCCGCGTACGAAGAGAGACACAACCAAAACATGCTGCTTAATCCGGTGTTAGACTCTATGCTTCAAATCTATATGTGATATGATTTCATTGTGCCTCATTATTGTGAACATAAATATAAATAAATAAAGCAGCACGCTCACCCATCTTCTTCCTGCTATCATCACCTATAATTCATGTAGGACGCCTGTGGCTGTTAGCTTGTGAGTCACTGGTTATGCTGTCAGCTAAAGCATGGCATCACTGAGAGCTCTCAATAGATGACTAACCACACACACCACTAAATGTGCAAATGTGTGAAAATGTGTCTCAAGCATGTCATGTCATGTAAAGCTATGCTGCATTCAGGCAGCATCTCTTCCGCTCAGGCTCTCACCAGTTGCCAATGAAGCGAGGATCGCTCTGGTCAATGTTGACGACAGTCTTTGGGTCCACGTAGAAGCCGATGAGGACTCCACCCAGCAGGTAACCAGCTGCCGGGCCCAGTGCTCCCATCACATACATGATGGCTGTGAAGAACACAGATGAGACGGTTATAACAGAATACTAGTTTTTTTTTTATGTTGATAACCCTTCTTTCACATAAAACAAAACAGAACACACACAAAGAGCTCTTCTGTCTCTATCAGCAGCAGTGCAGTGAAGGTCAAAGGTCACTTAGAATATGCCTAAAATAACTACCAGGTGCCTGCAGGGATAAAATTTATTCTTCTGTATTATTTTGACGTTTTTCTCCAGAAATTTGGTGACAAAAGCTGACTGTTGTGTTGCTCTCATCACAAAAACAAATTCGTGTTCTCTTACACCAAAGAAATGAGTGCACCTGTCTGAGGAGAACTACTAAAATTCCACGTCTTGGTCAAAGTTATTTAAACTCAATGACATTTGCTTATATTTAGACCTTATGTAACCCCTCTAACCAAAACTAATCTAGCACTAAGAGTGGTGCACAAAAGACCATGTGTTTGGGTCATGTGTGCAGATCATATGAGGGGCCAGCTTGGGGTTCAGAATACGATTTCTCCAATTAGAAGGCATTAACATTTTTAAGTCTTTGGCTAGCTTTGAAAGCAAAACACAAAAATCTGGTGGCGTGACTTAAAAACTCAAAGCTGGGCCAGACTTATCTAACTGTCACGGTGCTGGAAACTCACTGGGAGCTCTGGGTTCCTGTCACTGGTTTCAGGGATTAACATCTGTACATATAATTGTTCAACTTTTTTTTCTGTCAAAACCAAAGTAGGGGAGTTTGACTTCATAGTGCAGAAAGCAGGAGCCACAATGAGCAAACTGCTTGGAGGATCAATGAAGTTATTTTGTATAAAATATTATTACTGAAGTATAAAACTAGTGTGTTTCACTGCATCATTTCCCTCAACAACCCAAACTAGTGACACATTCCTCATTCAGTGAGACAGGAATGCCGGCAGCTGCAGCATCACTGCAGTTACTCATCTGCAGAGCATCTTCACAGAAGCTCATTTCTGACCTTCTATGCACTCAACTATTACATCAACTGACTGTGATAGCCAGAGTCTGGGATGATGATAAAGTGTAGGAATGGGATTGAGAGAGAGAGAGCTTTCCAAACGCATCGTGGATAATCCTATCATATAACCAGAGAAGAGGGAAAACCCTCAGCTGGCAGGGTGCCGTGTTGCACAACGTGATGCAGACCATCAGCGGAGGGATAAAGGATGACCGGGCTGTCGGTCATGAAGCAGGCAAACCGGCAAAAAGCTGAGAGAGGAGGAGCCAAAGAGGAGAAGATGGAGCATGAAGGTTAAAGGTGATCCAGAGAAAACGTGACTGCACATTAGTGAGCTTGTCCTGTAGATTTTTTGTGTTAAGCAAAATTGTATCCATTATTTTCATATAAATCTATTAACTTTCTATACTCACTCAAGCAATGTTGGATTTGTTAAAATCATAATGTGTAAAAAATCAAAGTGGTCAACCTTCAAAGACAATGCATTGTGGTTTAAAATGAAAACAGGTCAAAGACACAAAAAACCACATCCAGCCCACATGAGCAAAACTGCACCCAAATCACCTCATGACACGTTATCTTTTAAGCTACCAGTGGAAGCAAATGTTACACATTAAACATGGAAACACCAGCAACAAAAGCATCAAAAATAAGAGAAGGAGAGGCAGCTCATGGACGCTGTCGAGGCAGCAGTGTTTGTGCTGAGGGAGGGAAACCTTCTTTTGGTGTCAAAGCAAAAAAAAAAAAAAAAAAAAAAGATTTTCAGCCTCATCGTTCCTGTCTATCACTGCTCAGCCTGTTCACTGAAAACAGGCTTTCAGAACAGCCTGAGGCCCGTTACAGACGGAGCCCGAAGGAAAACTCGCATCATAATGAATTAGAAATATATAGAGGAAAAAAAAAAACACTGAAAGAATCCTACTCATCTCTGTAAGTCAAAGTCAAGGCTTTATTGTCTTCATCCTGAAACACTTGATTCCATTAGTGAGCAGTGAAGAAGGCAGCTCGTGGCCTGGAAAGCAGCACATCTCATATCAATCAGCCGCTGTCTTTGATTTACTGCTAATAGTAGTAGTGCTGATTTCTGCTCTGAAGTAAATCAAAGTAATTTAGCAGAAAGAGGAGCACACAAGTGTTACAAATCTGGTCCTGCTTCATTATATAAAAAGGATAAAAGCATTCAAACCTCTTCAGCATCTTATAATCATGCAACATATTGTCTAGTAAAAGGTAACAAAATGGGAGAAGTGACAATCTGCATGGATGGATAGATGTAACATCATGCAGATCTGCAAATCTTCTCCTGTAGTGCAGCAAAGTAAACGTCTAATCATCAGTCAGTTGCACAGCGGAACACGTTTGAACTTGTCAGCATGAAACGCTCAAGCTGTTTTGACTTTTTCTCAGTCTGAACAGCTCAAATCCAGATTCCGGACTCTGAGAGAATCACTTCCGGTTTCACAGGGACAGTATCGTGTACAAAAAGCTGGCTGGATTCGGCATGAAAGTAGGGCTGCACCATTCTGGATAAAATGAGAATCACGTTTTTTTTTTGTTTTGTTTTGTTTTGTTTTTTTGCTTAGAATTGAGATCACGACCCTCTCACAATTTTTTCCCAGTATAAATATTTATTGTAAGTATTACCAGCAACTTCGCAACAGCTGACACTGAACATAAAAACAATAAATGTCTCTCTTGTCTTCTCCTGAATAATTTTAATAATAACAATTTTGAACAATATTTTTTCTGGGAGAAAGAGGGAGCGCTTGTTTTCATGCAGATGATGTCCCAGATCAAAATGTGGTACAATCGTCGTCTTTTTTTTTTTTAACTCATTTGGAAATAAGATCGCACACAAGTATGAATTGAGATCGCAATTTTTTTAACGATTACTTGTGCACTCCTACTTGAAAGTAGATTTGATCCCATTTGAGTCAGACTGACTTTTCCCAGTCTGATCAGGGTCTTATTGATAACGACACCACCAACCTCCACCATCCACCAAAACAGCATGTCTGCCGCAGCGTTTCCACTTTACCACATCAGGATATCCTGATCTCAGCATCACTGCCCTGCGGCGTGCTAAAGTCACACCTTCAACATGCTGCTTGTTATACAACAGGTAGATTCATCCAGGCGGTCTGATCTGGTCAAACACAAAAAAACACATTCTGAACTGTGCTGTGAGTCATGTTTTGCGGGCTGCAGCTAATTATCCGTCGTCATTCTTTCTTGGTAAAATGGAGCGTTCTCATAGATGATTCTGTAACAATAATGCCTAATGTGCTATAAAAACTCTCAGGGGTATTCTGATGCTGCCAATTGTGTTGCATCACCATCAAGTGCCTTCTCAGGTGTTATCGAGTCGCCTACAAAAAGTTGCATCTGTATTCTGCCTCCAACGACTACAGGAGACTGCATCTGTACACACACACACACAACCAGGCATTTAAAAAGATTGATGGTAGCTGTAAATCTCAGAAAATGCTGTGTGTGTGTGTGTGTGTCACAGCTGTTAATGTAAAATGTAATTTCAAAATTACTGCATGTTTTTAAAGGTGTCAAGAGTCTCTGAACGACGTGAAACAAGCAGAGAGGCAGCAATCCACTTAAAATAAATCAAAACACATAAATCAGGACCAGGAGTTTCATCTGATGTTCTTTTTTAGCGTCATCAACCCCCGAAAAAGGAGCAGGGTGGATGTTCAAGCACTGAGGCCAGAGATGGAAATGAAGGGGGGCACAATGAAACGTTATGGGACGGCGGCGTTGTCACGGCAACCTGCTGACACAGCACTGTCTCGTTACAACTTCCCAAACAGGCTGCCAGCACTAACATCAATCCCCCCCTTGCCTCCTCCATGACATCCATGAGTTTGTCAGGGTTTTAACTCACTGCTGGTTCACTAAGTAGTAAAACCACAGAGTGAATCAATTTTTAGAAAAGCCAGTCACCAAGAAAGAGCTTCTAATGTGGCTGAGAGACATAGCATAGTTTTTGGTTTTACATGGAAAAGAGGAAAAATAAAACCTGACCTAACAGCAAAGCATGACCACACAGAAAAAGTGGTACAATAATAATAACAACACCAACCACATAACATTGATCTCTGTGCTTACATCTATGTGTTATCTAAACCAGAGCACAAAGAAAAGCTGCACACAGTCACACAGTACTGTTCACAGACCATAAATATTTGAAAATTTGTGTCAGAAAAATTAATATTAAGTGAGAATAGAAGAGTAAATATGATTTAAAAGTAGCACATCATTGCTGCTCTTATCTATTGGACACTCATATGTATGTATATTAAAATATTGTGAAGCTTTTTCTCGTCAGAACAAACAGTTTTTTTAAGTTTAAACTTATCTCTGTGTATATAGTTTGCTGGTTTTATAAATTAAAATTGTGTATCGTTCTGTGATTTGATGAAGACCATCAGATGTTCCTCCACTCTCCCTTCTCTGAGTTACACAGCAGCTAAACGTTGCACAAAGCTTGTTTATCTTGTACCTTGTTATCATGTCTCATATACAGTACATGCGGCTTTTTTATTTATCTGGGAACAGTTTGTATCCACAAATATTGATTGAGCCACGGTCAGCCGGAAGAGGAGCGTGAGTGCAAACCTTTCTGCACAATTCAGTCGTGAGGGATTTTTATCAGCTGGTGTGAGAAGAAGTGAGAAATGTCCTGTGAAGCTGAATGCTGAAAAGAGAAAAGAACTGAGGCCAAACATGGAGACGAGTGCGGGCATGTCTACTTAACATTTTTATCGTATGGACCCGACATTTTTGGGGTGAAAAAACACTAACTTTTCAAACCGGGTCCCGGAGTGTACAGATTTAAAAACGCTGTTATGGTTATGCCCAAAGAGACAACAACAAACTACTTGTTTTTTCTTTTCCAGCTAAATGTTCTGCTCCTCTGCTCCCACTGCGAGCAGCAAGTGCACATGGAGAACAACACGCACCACATGTTTTTACATCCATCCGATTCTGCTTACATCACAGGAGTTTTTGGAGCATCCCCAATGTCTTCTTTTCTGTTGTTTCTGTGGTTACAGCGCCACTCATAGGCCTGGCATATGTACTGCAGTGTTTTCAGT
>JAVQJX010131544.1:0-31320 GCA_036025115.1 Ambassis agassizii
CATAATTATACATGCGTACAATTTGTTTCACCTGATGTGGCCTTTATTTTGCTTTATTATAATGCTTAAGTGTTGACAAAAATGATTGTGATAGTAATTTGACATCGTAGCTTAGGGCAGTATTGTCAGGATGTTTCACAGAATCAGCAATCTCGAGTTGTTTTGTGGTGAGAACTGATGCAGTATGAGTCTTGTCAACCACCCCCCTCCCCTTCGCCTTGTTAGCGTGACCTATTTAGTCTGCAGAAAGCTGACAACCCCAAATCTAACTCAGCTGACCTAGATAGGCCTAACATCTTTAAATACAACATCTCTTAAATCCCCTTCAGTGTACTGTACACATTAAAAACACATGTACAAACTGTAAATGACCCTTTGTAAACCAAAAACGCTGTAAATCAATGACAAAAGCTTCAACATGAATTTATGGACAGTCACTGTGAGCTTTCAAATTGACATACTCTATGCTTCTAGTCACGTTGCCAGGTAACATGCTTAAGTGTGATCGCAAAGGATTCTTTTGTAGAAGTCCCTTCCCATTTTCCTTTATGCCATTCACAATGACACTCCACCGATCTCTGAAGCTGAAAACAGTTTGCCCTTTTCAATTAAAGAGTGTGAAGCCAACACTACAGCTGATAGTGATTCAGCATCTTGTTTCAAGGACTCTTCAGAAGCGCAGATGCCTGCTGTCAAAGTGTGGAGATAGCTGGAGGCAGGACTCCCAGCTGAATGAGTCTCAACACATGAAATATAAGTGTAAGTGTGATTAATGGATGTGTACATGATTAGCATCATTGGGCTCATATTAGAAATTGATCTGCTGATGTTAATTAGAGAGGAAAAAATGACTGTAATGTTATGTACTGTGAGATTTGGAAAATCTGTTCAGACACCACATTGTCTGGTCTTAGTAAGACTAAATTAGCTGTGACTCCTCTGACTTTTGACTTGACTAACTTGTGCCCTGTTTGAAACCTTCTCTGTCCTCCCACTTCACAGTCAGGCCCACACAGCTTAATTTAGCACATCTCACTAACTCATGACAGGTTGGATGGTGTCCTACAGCTAGGCATTCTGCTTTCACCCATAGGGGGGCAGTGTTGGCCACTGATGGATATTAAAGACTACTGAAAGAGTAGAGGCACTTGAGACTCATCAGCACGTGTTTCTTATGAGAACTATACAAATCAGCTGCCTGTTATATGGGAAAACATCTGTGTGTGACTGTGTGTGCATATGTGTGTGAGTGGCCTATTTTGTGCACTGATAAAGGTTCAGGTTACACGATAAACTGGACAATTGTCTTGTTTGACAGCCTAATCCCTACTAATCCTTTGTAAAACATGGTTTCTTATCATCCTGCTTTCCTCAGTGAAAGACACACACACAGGTCACAGCTCTGCACAAACTGCTATTCTCATTAACAGGCACAAGGACTGGATGATTAACTTTAAATACAGTTGATGTATTGCTAGACTCTCACATCAAGATTACCAAGTTTACCAGATAGCTGCTAATATTACCTTCACACACAACACTGCTATGAATATCCACTCTTTATTCCACTGTTGATCCCCATTGCCATTTTACAAACATCAAATGAACCTGGTGTAATGCTGCCTCAGTTCGAGGTGTCAAAGGGCATGCCAACGTTGCACAATATAAGGTGCGCCTTATTTCAGATGTCTTCAGCAACATGTTTTACTGTGTTGTAAAATACATCAGTTACCAGCTCAGAAGCACAACAATTGTTCTGTTATTCCTAGCATGAAGACTCAAGACTCAAACTTTTCTGTCATGATAAGAAGCCCTGCTCTCTGGACAAGAGGTGGATCGTGAGTAGAGCTGAGGCGTTCAGCCAGTCGTGACAGCAGGCATCGACATCTGCCAGCCATTCATGTAATTAAGCCAAATGTTTAGTTTTAATATTGTTAAAATGAGTGTTGAAATGAACAACATAGACCCAAACCTTTTTTGTACCAAGCTACAATTGTGTGTTTCTGCTGTAACACTGTATTGTAAATAGATTCCCATTTTTAGCAACGGGGCCTGCGAGGATTGGCTTTTGGAGATATCTTCCAGAGGTTGCTGTTTGATCAGCACAGCTCTAACTGAACATTTTCATTTTCTCCATTTCATTCATTTATTAATGAACACATTGTCTCATTACTTCTTTACCCCTCAGCATCTGCCACACTATGTCAGAAACCTGTTCAAAAGGCATGCAGCTTTGTAAAACAATTTCTTTTTAGATGTTATTTTGGTTACTGTTTGCTTAAATGTGGGTGTGAGGCAGACTTTGCCTCCTCTTGGGCCCCTCTTCTTCTTTTTGAACTCATACTGCTGGACAGAGGACAAGAAAAGAGAGTTGGGTAGGGAAGGGTGAGGGTAAGGAGAGAGAGGGGGAGGGGGGGGGTCACAATTGAGTTGTCCACCCACACACGAGGCCCCCTCTGGTCACCTGCGTGGGTTTGAACTAAAAGAAAAGGCAAGGATGCACGCACACACACACATACACACACACAAAAAGAACAAAACACCAGCTCTCTAACCCCAAATGTCAAATGTGGCAGAGTGACTCAGAATAAAAAGCATTTTAAATTAGCAAGAAACTTCTTCCGACCTACAGAAAGGGGCATCATCAGTATCCTAAAAAACAATGCAACACAGAGGAGAGTTTAGGCAGTGTGAGACACAAGATGAAAAATCACTCAAATCACTTTCTCTGTGGCATGATCCTAACAAAACAACATGCCTTGTTTATCATAATTAGCAGACAGTCAAACCCATGAGGCACAAAAACAATGCACGCTTCAATGTTTTATTGAGGAGCTATGGTAAACTCCTTGATGTATAATTATGTGAGCCCGACAGATTCTGTCCTCACCGTTTCCTCCTACATGCCATCTGCCCTGTGTGTCCAGACTGTGGGTGAGTGAAGTAGCTGCAGGGGGGGGGGGGATGAAAAATTATTGTGGAGAATTATAAGAAAACTTGTGATGTAACAGACTGAGTTACAGTTCTCTTGTTCAAAGCAACACTGTAACATCCATGGCAGTGAATAAGAGGAAAAAGACCTCAGTGACATTAGGAAGCGCCCAGAGATATTCCAGTCTGGCAGAGTTAACTCCTGGCCGAGGAGACTCCGGAGGATAGAGTGAGCCAGAAGAGGTGAGGAGAACAGAGGGAGAAAAGAGTAGAGTTGTAGAAAGAAGAGTATTATTTTTAGGGTGGTCTGTTATCTGCAGAGATGAGGGTGTGTGGTATCACACCCAGGTCGCATCGCTGAGGGGGGAAACAGCATGGGCTCTCCTCCGAGACGGCAGACAAGGAAGAACAGAACAATGAGTTCTCTCCCTGTCTCTTATGTGTACACTCATACGTCCACAAAAGAACACACGCAAAAAAAAAGTGTTAACCACATCCACAGGAAGACGCTTTGCTCTTACACATCTTCTTGCAGATGCTTAGAAACCCTCAAGAGATCACCTCAGCGTGTAACCTCAGAGCTCCGCAGGTGACCAGAGAGTGTGTTATTACTCTGGTGACTGACAAAGAAAAACCAAAATTATCAAGTCTATTTACTGCGCTATTTATCTCCACCGTTTCTCTCTTTCTCTCTGTCTATCCCTCCTCTATTGTAACCCTTTTGAAGATGTAAATGCCAGCAGAACAGATGGATGGAGAGAACATCTCATCACTCTGACACCATGTTTATGCAATCACATGCAAACACTTCACACAAACACACTGCACGTACACACGCACACACAAATGCTCCAAAGCAAGACGGTGATGGAGATTTCTTCAGTCATCAAAGGGAACACATGATGCACAGTACAAACACACACTTTTGGTGTTTTGGTGTTTTTGATGAAACCTTCTGTTCGCTTCTTCCTTTGTTTATACTGAACACAGGGGTGAATAAACATGGATGCACATCCACACACACTTACACACATGAACTGAGTAATTCGACTAGCAGACTAGCAGCTGTTACGGAGAGAGCTGGGCACTAACAAAACGCCTCTGACATGCTAATGACGCTTTGTTGACCGGAGGAGTTCAACCACACATGCTCACACCGTACACATTTAGAAAATCTGACTATTATCTGTCATATAACCCAGAGTGCATTAGTCTAGTTGTATGAATATTAAATGGTTTTAGCTCCCAGTGAGATGTAAGCATTCTGTGTAGGACTGCAAGCCAAATGAAACCCTAGCTTGCTCCAGGAATATCTTAGCGAGGCTTTGAGGGAAGATCCTTTTTCAACACCCAACACCCCACACTGCACCACCACCGCCACCCACCCAATCAAATCCTCACTGGCAGTGTGCTGCTCCTCATCTCTCCTCTCTCCTTCTTTTGTTCATCTCTCTCAGCCGCCCACACACCTACCGTCCCTCGGGCTTTTCTCTTTACACTCTCACGCACATACGCACATTCACATTTGGCTACATCGTATGTACTTCGCTTTACTTCTTCCTGTTCTTTCTGTTTTCTTCATCGTTATTAGACACTTGGTGATTCTGCATGTGTGTGAATTCAGGTTCACATGTGCATGTGTACTAACAAACCCATACAGGGCCTATATTTAGTTCGTTACAATACAGATGTGTGGGCAGAAGCCATCTGGGGCCCCAAACGGAACAAAAAGTCTGTGTCGATGTGTGGCGTATAGGGCGAAGGGCCAAACTTAAAGTAGGGGTCTCAGGCAGGGGGATCATTGTGGAAACCCCCTTCAGAGAGCTGGGAATCTCAGGGGAGAGTGGGAAAAACATCCCGACCGTCATCAATCAAAACTTCGTTGACACAAATGACCAGAAACAACGGCGTGTTCTCCATCCATGTCACTGTGTCACCTCCGCCCCACAGCCATGTCCCACCCACCTGCGCCGCTGCCCCATAGGCCCTCGCCCTACGTTGCTGGACACGATTGGCCCGTTGGTCCCTGAGCGAAATCGTGTTCCCCTCTTGGCTAATTGGGTCTTTGTGATTGCGCAGTCTATCGTGTCGCTGGGGGAGAATGAAACGTGAAAAACGGTATTATGGTGGATGGGGAAGAGTGGCAGGTCGAAGCCGGGAGATCGTTTTCGCCATCTCAAAGTGCCAGATGCTCTTCCTGGGTCCATTATGAAGCCTTACAGGGGACTGAGATGGTTTCGGCGTAGCAACTGTGAAGACACAAAAGCAAGATGGAGACCGACTGAGATTGGAACCCACACAAAACACACACTTGCAACTGCAGGTGCACACACACACTCAGCCAAACACTTACTATTGACTGCTCTTTGTTGGTAGATTTTCAACAGAGGTTATCAGACCTCAGCTTTGTGTATGTTAAACATCATGGAGCACGCCTCTGCTTCACCTTCTGTTGTTAAAGTGAACAGCAGATAGGGAGAACCAACGCTGGATCACTGTAAATTTACATGTTAAAGCTGTGCCTCCATGCGTCTTTAAGAGAGGGAGAGTGTAGGTGGACGGGTCATGAGCCGGCTCTTTGTTTGTCCACCATGCTTCTACAGGAAGCCTGTGCCCTCCGCCTTTTTGTTGATGACTGCCTTTTTTTGTATTATAGAGCGAATCAGCTCCTTTTTCTTTATTATGTACATATGGGATTTAAAAAAAAACACAAACTGTAGTGGACAGATGGCAGCGAAAAACTGAAGCTCCTTATCTTCAGTCTTAAAATATCAAACAGATTTCTATGAAACATTCCTGATCATTCACAACACTACTCCTCTCAAATCCAGCAACCATCAACAGGTGGCGCTGTAGTCACACTTTTCGGTGTCGGAGATCCACAGGACAAAGAGCTTCAACCAAAATTCAGGCAGTTCAGTTTTCTTTCAAGCAATGACACATTCATGTTTTGAAATCCGTGTGACAGGCTGTGTGATTAAAAAAAGAAAAGCGTGATATTGTGACGTTTATGACACAATGCTGGTGGCCTTTAGGTTATCACTGCTAAATGCCACCTCTGACGTGCTGTACAGGGAGCACAGGACTGGTGCATAAAGGTGCTCACTGTATTGTAGTCCTCAGTTTTAAAAGTGAGGTGCAAGTTGTAAAAATCAAAGACAAACGTCACAATTATTCGTTTAAAAAAAGAAGGAACAGTTAGGCGAATATATGAAAGAAACTACGTTTTCCTTCCTCTGCAGCTACTGCACATTTAAATACTAGACATGTATCCAAGTAAATTAACTGTAATATGTCTAATGAGCCAAACAAAGAATCACTCTAAATGTAATACAGTGATGTTAGAGGCCACAGCACTGTATGCAGTTAGGCTCATGTGATTAACCATTAAGGGAAGCAGCTGAGTGTAAGAGACCGCCCCAGTATCCGCTGCTGCATCCAACTCGTTTTCACACTTGCATTCATTCACACACACTTTTCCCACCGGGATGGAGCCGCTAGAGCCAGCGCGCAGATCCAACGCAGAGCGCACACGCTTCCACACAGCAGCACACATGGCTACGAATCTATGGCGAACATTTTCAACAACCATCTGGATAATAACATTAGTTTCAAGTTCGAGGACGAGGATTTACCCACCTAACGAAGGTAAGTGAGGGAGGCACAGTGTGTGTGTGTGAGAGAGAGAGAGTCGGGCTATCCGCTGAAGAAGACACCGCGCGCTCCTGACGTCCTATAGGAAGAGCAGGCAACATTAACATAGATGTTGAAGAGCAAAAAAAGTTAGATTTTGTAGTTGCATTTCACAGTTGCTGATACTCTTCCTGGTTCCTCTGAGTTGTGCCCTCAAGGAATTCTGCATGCTCTCTTTTCATGGTGCTGTCAGGATAATCTGCCTTTTGTTTTTTCAAAGATCCACATGATATGGGCACAGTTTAGTGTAAATGACTCATGAAATCATAAATAAATCAAACATTAACAAAGTTCTGTTATCATTACAAACATTTGCGAATACAGTTAGATCTCCCTTATGTTATAATTTCCCCAATATTGGTGCCCACTCATTTGGGATTACCTTGTCATCTAGTGAAGTTTGCAGTTTTTTTTTCTTTCTCAAATCACCTTGCATGTGTGTGTATGTGCAATTTTAGTGACCCTGCTGGATACCAGGACAGTGCCAGGAGAGCTGAAATGGGCAGCCAGTCCTTCAGAGGGAGGGGTGAGTGGGAGCTCTTCTTCTTTTTAACAGATAAACTGTTTACAACCTGTTCTCTCTTTGGAAAATACACACTCTCACAAACACACATTCTTGTACACACTTGGTCTGGAAACTGTAAATAATCAGCCCACAGATTTTGAAATGTGCTGTTGTTCACCAAGCCTAAGTGCTAATATGAGATTGCCTTTGGCACAAGTAAAAGCATAAACCAGCTTGGTGGTGGGTGTCATTTTTTAGGGATATTAACTAATGTGCAGTTGCCAGGATGATTCCTGGAGATATATCTCTTTTTATTTTATCTTCATTTTTTTGTGCATTTTGTCATTGGTACATTGTGATCTGCCATCTCTCTCTCTCTCTTGCTCAGTGTCTCTCTCACCTCTTTGTTGGTTTAAGAGTTATTGGTGAACTTGACTCTTATTTCTTCAGTCACCATGCGCTCATTCTCTCTCATGCTGCTTGATTGACAAGGTCCTGGTCTGCACGCACTGAGCTTTTGATTACAGGCACCCCCCACCTTCTTCATCCCTTAGCTACACACACATATAGATACAAAACTCCATTTCTCTATGGTTGGGGCAATAGCAAAGCTGTTTTCCTCTTCTCCTCCCTGACAGCTGTGATTTCTGTCTGCAGACAAAAACTCCAAAGGAGATGAGACAAGACGGCATCACACTCCCTTTCATACAGCTGTCTTACTCAATGCTCATTTACCCCACATATACACTACACTCCACACAAAGACATGGGCATGAGCGCATGCTCTGCTCTTGCACGCACTCACTCTATATGCTGACTGTACACACAGACCAAAAAACAGAGTGAGGCTAAATGCTTGAGGCCAGAATGCATGATATTTGAGAGCACTCTATTGACAAGTCAATACTTACAATTTTATTGTCATGCATAACCACAAAACAGTACATTTTATGTTTATTTATACTTATTATTATTAAATACCCCCCAAAATATTTCAGTTATTACAAAAAACATTAAAGACACAATTTATTCTTGACGGGCTAAATGTCTAATTTACCTGAAAAAAATTGACCTCCAGTTGCTTTTAGCAAAACTATCAATGTACTCATGAACGATCATTTATCTGCATTGGTAAAAAGCTATGAATGAAAACTCCAATTGACTCTAGTGACGTATCGATCAATCTGAAGGTACACGCATTTCACATACACACATCCCCTACAGACACACACACAGTCTGTCATTCATCGACTCTCCCTCTCTTTTTCAGTCTTTGGACACGGTGCATTTAGTGTGTATACAGCTCTCAGTAGTAGGGAGAGACCAGATTATTATTCAGTGGCAATAAAAAGCCAATTTGGAGTTGGGAGGCTCGGCGGTCATTTGAAGGGTCACAGTACAAGGCAAATAATCGGCTCTATTGAGATGGATGGTGCAGTGAAGGTTGAGCTCGCCTCGCCTGTATGGAAATGTGCCTGTGAAAACCTTGGAGTCGCAACAAATCTGAACCACTGTCCACTGCAGAATATTGATGCTAGAATGAATGTTTGCCTGTGAGACTTCACATGGCACCAGTGAATTAGAGAGTGCTCACCAGCATCTCAAATGTATTTGGTTCCTCTTTATCTGTATATATGAGGACCAAAAGTCACCATTTCTCTGTTAAAGCTTCCAGGGCTGAGAGTTCATCTTTATGTTGGGCAGTCAGTTGTAGTTCATTCCAGGACAGCAAGAAAAACCTACTTTTAGACACTTTGCTGCCATCACAGTGGTTCTTAAGAAGCTTTTATATTTTATCAAAATAATACAATCTCCTGGAGCTGCCAGCATGGACTGTTTTGTAAACTGTTGGTTGTTGATGCATTCAAGTGCTTGTGAGGAAATGTGTCAGGATCGTGGTAAATGCAGCACTTTGTGAGTTCTTTTAAAAATATATTTTAGTTTCTAAAAGAAGTTTCCAGTAATTTTATCCACATTCAATCATTGTTGTCACTTTATAGCAATGTGACACAATCATGTGTGAATGTTTTTTGCCCTCACACCTCAAGTAATATACTGTGAATGTGTTCATTTGAAGTGGGAAGAGGTCAGCATTATGGACGAGAAGAACATCCCCATCAGAACCTACCAGGTCTGTAACGTCCTAGGACCGAATCAGAACAACTGGCTGAGGACTGACTGGATACCTCGGTCCGGTGCTCAGCGAGTCTACGTCGAAGTCAAGTTCACATTGAGAGACTGCAACAGCCTGCCGGGGGTCACTGGCACCTGCAAGGTACATGAGATACAGATCACTGATTTATCTGAGAACAGAAAGAGAAAGTTTTAATATGATTTCTGATTAACCTTCATGTTAATTTGTTAATGGACAGACCACTGCTAATGGTCCTTTAAAATACAGCTGCTGGTTAAAAATCCCACTTTGAGTCATTATCATATATTATCAAGAAAAGCAAAGTGCTGCTGATGGTCAATAAATGAAACTTCCCTTTTGTTTTGTAGGAGACATTCAATCTGTACTACCATGAGTCAAATGAAGACAGAGAGAGCTACATCAAAGAGAGCAGCTTCATTAAGGTGGACACTGTGGCAGCAGATGAGAGCTTCACCCAGGTAATACTGAACAACTGAGTCAGGCTTTGGTTTCTTTATCCCTCCTCCGCAAATTTTTATTTGTTTTACATGTGCTTCTATCTTGGATGTTTTTTTTTGCTGTCCTAGGTTGTTTTTGCCAAGTTCTCAATACATTTACCACTGATTTTAGTGTTGCAGTTTAGTTTACCTTTGCAGTTAATATAGGTTCATATGAATGAGAACTAAATACTGAACAATGTGAAAATCAGCTGTGCTCCATGAGAAAACACTGCGGACTGGGCAAGTGTACTAAACTAATTAGAGCTGACATAGTCTACTGCACCTGTGTCATCTTCCCATCCAGGTGGATGTTGGAGATCGCATCATGAAGTTGAACACCGAGGTGCGAGACGTGAAGGTCACAACCCGGAAGGGCTTTTACCTGGCCTTTCAGGATGTCGGTGCCTGTATCGCTTTGGTGTCTGTCAGAGTTTTCTATAAAACCTGCCCACTCACCATTCGTAACCTGGCCACTTTTCCCGACACCGTCACCGGGGCAGACACCTCATCCTTAGTGGAGGTCCGGGGATCCTGTGTCAATCAGTCAGAAGAAAGAGAGGAGCCTAAAATGTACTGTGGCGCTGATGGAGAGTGGTTGGTTCCTATTGGCGGATGTCTCTGCAACCCAGGATATGAAGAAAAGGGCGGCGCATGTAAAGGTAAACCATGCTGGGATGCAGCAGAGATACTTTTCCGTGGTTTGTTGTTTGTGTTTGTGCTTCTCTGACTCATTCATTGGACTCTGGAAATAAGCCTCCCTTGAGTCACCATTTCAATGTCCCATGTGTTTATGAATAACAATCATTAGTGCCTAACTTAACAAGCTACTCAGTAATGATGGGAAACATAGAGATTTTGTTTTTGTAGTAATTAACACCTGCTTGATTATTCAGTGGACTGTTTTGGTGAACAAGAGATGAACCTTGCACAATATTCCACAACAACTCACCAAATTAATTAGCACTAATGTTTGTACGAGTTGTATCAGAATTTGCACCCGCAGACATCAGACATCCTGCACATCTTTCATTAAATGGGCAATCACAATGTGGGATTCCTGTGACATTGTGTAATATTGTTGACTTCAGTTATCTGCCATGATCACTCAGTTAAGTTACTCCATTCGTTAATACTTCAGATGCTTGAGGCTGAAATGTATTCTGAGTCTCTTGTAACTTCTTCTACACTGCTTGTTCTTGTTTTGGCTGTGGTCCTCTATGTCCTCTGCTGGTGCACAAAGACAGGCTGTCTTTCGGTCTTACCTCTGACATTTGCTGATGCCTGGACTTCCCTCTTGGTTGTTTTTTTGTGGATGCCAATTCTCATTAATACAACTGCTTGCCGTTCAGACTTGTTGAGAGCGATATGTGATTGTGTTATTTGTTCCACTCTCTTCAGATTGCTGTCAAAATCACTATGAGGATCATTTAGTCATAAAGCCGTCACAGGTCTGTGTGTTAAAAGTTAGACTGGAGCAAGGAGACAGTTTGTTTAGCTTAGCATTGTAAACAGAAGGGAACAGATTGGCTCTGTCTGTTTACCAGCCACTCTAAAACTAATCACATAATGCCTCATATTTTATGGAGTTTTCACTGGTTGTTGGCAATGTTGTGGTGATTAGAAGATTCCAGGAAAGTGCTGTGCCCAGTCAAGAAATAGTGTGTTGTGTGTGCTTCTTTTTCAGTAAGAAAGAATCTGTGTGTAGGATTTAGTGGCATCTTCTTTCCAGTTTGGCTAAGCTGCTCATGTTAATAAACCCACACAGTGGAGTGGTTTAGACCCATGTGGGGTCTTGATACACTAGATCTTTTGATCTTTTGCTAAAATCTTTTTTGCTAACAGTTTTGTTTTTTTTTTTGTTTTTTGCATTGTTTATCAGCAGAAAGTCTCAGGTCTCAGTGTGAGGTGTTCTGACACAACCGCAGCCATCTGGCCAAAAAAAGTCTTTATCTCACTTACAAATTTGGTCTGAACTTTATGGTAACAAATATGCAAGCTGTTCGCACGTCTCACCAACATACATGTGGCATGGATGACGTGTAATGTTTGGAAGTGTCATGATAGTGAAAACCACTAAAATGTGCATGTTTGTGTGATGAAAGTGGGGTGAACACAGACTTAGTGGAGACACTTTTACAGCATGGTTTGACTCCCCCTTATGTACGCAACAGACACAAAACATGTTCACATACACATATACACAGATGGACAGAGACCAGTAGAGAGGCAGTGATCTGCTCCCTCACTTTTATTTATGAAGCCTATCCCAGCAGGCTAATTGTATAACAAACAGACCCATAATTCAAACAGAAGAGAGAGGAGTGCAGAAAGAAAGTCACTGAGACGGACATAAAGAGGGGGGGGGTGCTGTATGAGCCAGTTGGCGATAAAGACTTGACTTTTTCTATGCAGTGAGAGGAACGGTAGCCAAATTTCTCTGGGTGACAAATGTTCTGCAAAAACCTGCACCAAGCTTGCCCCATTTGTTCTTTCTGAAAAGAGGAGGTGGCTTGTGGGGTGGTCCCTGAGGTCTGAAAGATGTTCCTCCTCAACTAGATTTAAGAGAGACCCTTGACTCTGTTGAACCTCCAGCAGATGTGAAGTGCCATCTATCTATCCACTGCTCTCTTCACCATCTCCCGGCTACTTCACTGCCTGTCAGGTTGTTGGCCGGGCGCAGCTGTCTCACTGGAAATCCATCAAAGTCTGAATAAATACCAAATGCTGCTCAGCAGAAAACTCTGACCCTGTAGTTTAAGAC
Source organism: Ambassis agassizii (assembly GCA_036025115.1). Classification (NCBI taxonomy): domain Eukaryota; kingdom Metazoa; phylum Chordata; class Actinopteri; family Ambassidae; genus Ambassis; species Ambassis agassizii. Next base: position 12,525 of record JAVQJX010131544.1, read on the forward strand.
AGACAGTTTAAGATTCCCCCGTTTCTGTGTGCAAAATTTGAAGCATTTGAGAAAGGGAGAGTGGCGGGAGGAGAGATTCAGATCTGTCACATGGGTCAAAAGGTTTCTGGATCCTCTAGACTCACGTGTCTTTAATCAGTCAGCAGAAGAGAGCCAGACAAAGACGGAACCTAGACAGACTCAGCCTAGACAGAAATATTTCTCAGTACATGCCATGTTCACTCTGAGAAAAATAATTCATGCTGGCAATGAATACTCTTACAAAGTCATATATGTATACAAAGTTATATATAACAGACATAACCACAATTTCTTCAAGTTTATTTGTGAGCTTTTCATTAGCTGGTATGCAGATTTTATTAGAATTGTTTGTTTTAAGCAAAGTTTTCCGTCTTCGGGGTTGAGCCTTAGTTTTCACAGACAGGCCTGAGAATGGTGTCAATCTTCTTATTTCTCTTTTGGCAAAAAATGTAGGTATACTTCACAAAGTGTTGAGCTCTCCCTGTAATTTAATCCCAGCTATTTTAGCAAAAACTCAAAACAAGGTGACATACTAGATATTTGCATGCTTGCGTGCAGAATAATGTTACAGCTCTAATTGTCACCAGGCTTTAGGTGTATTGTTTTTTGCATAATTCTGTAGAAACTGGACCTTAAGAGGACATGAGGATGGAGAGGATGAGATGAGAAGCTCCAGAGAGGAAGAAGGGATTAGATGTTGAATAGAGCGAGAGGGGGGTTGAAAGAACGCCACTGACAGCAGAAGGCATCAATACAGACCTGCCCCTCCCCCGCTGGGGGTCCGCCATTGGGTGCAAAGGGGACGAGTAGAGAAACACAAGAGAGTGGGAACTCCCTCTCTTTTCTAAACCCTGGTTAAGACCGAGGTCATGACTGAGCCTGATGAAGACGTCAAAAACTCTGACTGACAGCCGAGCACACACACACATATAGAGAGTTTAAGCTGAAGAGTGCAGGGTCATGACCGAGGTAGATGAAGATGTCAAAAGTTTGACAGCTGCGATCCGTCTGGGAGGATCGGAAACGAGGGAGGAGAAACAACAGAGAGAATTTGAAATGTGAAGGGCTGGAGAGGCAGAATGAAAGAGGAGCCTTCTGCTTTTTGTTTCACTGTTTCTGCACTGGCCTCCTCTTTCTGTCGTCTGATTCTCCTCAATTCTGCTCACTGCCTGGGAGGCTTGGAATGTTTCTCTATGTGTTTGCATGTCTGTGTGTGTGTGTGTGTGTGTGTGTGTGTGTGTGTGTGTGTGTGTGTGTGTGTGTGTGTGTGTGCGCGCGCGCTTCTGTGTTCCCCATGTCCAGAGAGATTTCATGGTTGTGCTTCTCTCCAACGCACCTGCAGTGTCTCGTCAACAGCAGAAAGCATTTGAAAGTGGAAGAAGAGAGGCAGTCACACTGAGACAGATGACAGAAAGAAAGAGAGCGGATGATAAAATGAGTGCGTAATCGCTGCATTCAGTCCCTCTAATTATTGCATTGCAGTTCTGGACTCTGGACATGTTGGACTGCTGATTTGGTGTGTGCGTGTGTAAGTGTGTGTCTGTGTGTGTACTGTATCTTTGATTTTCTGCCTAACAAAGCCCTTCCTCCAATATAGTCACAGTTTGGAGGACTGCCCGGGAATGCCTAGAGAAGAGTGCAGTGGGGCAAAGTGAGAGGGAGGAATCTGTGCATGTGTATGTATGTGTGTGTTAGTGTATGTATATTTGTATATATGTATGGCAGGTGACAAAGCAGGCAAAGACATCGGGGTGGCACGAGTGATTGTCTGTCGTGAGCCAGCCTCAGGTGGTGGTGTTTTGCATTCTACCTTCACAATCAAATTGTGTGTGTGTGTGTGCTATTGTCTCCCTCTTCCAGGTTGTTAATGTAGGTTTGCTGGTTCCACCAGGCTGTGTGTAGCTCTCTGGCATCGGAACAAGTTCCACTCTGCCTCTCTCCGTCTTGCTCCCATTATCCCTCCCTTCTCTTCTCCAACTCTTCTCCCTGATCCACACAGTCAGGGGTGGTGGTGGTGGTGGTAGGGGGTGTTGCTGCCAGTGGTGGGGATGATGTGTGTGTCTGATAGGGAGGGGGGTTATTGTTGTAGAGCCCCTTTCACATGCTAATGCTTTGAGCAGGCACACACTGACAAATCCACACACATTTCGCTTTAAAACCACCATTTTTAGAGAATATTTAAACGTAGACAAACTTAAAGCTGCAGCTCCTACAGAGAGCACGGTTAAGGTTATAAGGCACCAAACTACACAGAGCGATGGTGACATGTGACCGTGGCATTTGGAGAGAACACAATCCTCTCAATGAAGACATACAGTAGGAAAAGATAAGGATCACATCTTATCTCTAAAGCCTTTCCGTGGCTTTTAATTAAAAGGGGCATGACCCCTGTGATTAATAGTGTCCCTCCTTCTCAGTCTATCATTCTGTCCATCCATCCGTCAACCCATCCCTCCCTCCATCCATCCATCCATCATGCAGACAGGTGTCAGGCTGGAGCAGTCAGGGGTACTTCCTCCATCTCCACCCCTCTGCTGGGAAGGAACAAGAGATGATGACAGATAACATGGGGTCAAGGAGAATATACACACACACACTCACTGTGCCCTCACACATGCATGCATACAGTGTGCCGACAAGGCTCTTAGTTGGATTTGCGATGAGCTGCATTTGCATTTTAGGTAGCAGAAGAATGCATATGCAAATGCAGACAATGCTGATAGTAATCAAAGGGCACCTTCCCCTCTGTGTCTCTCCCTCCTCACTTCATTTTTTTCCTCCTCTATCTCTCACTCCTTGCCAGCCCCCATCCTTTACACACTCTTTTTCTTACTTGTCTGAACCAGCCACGCGGCTGATGTACCCAAAGTTTTCACCTTATCTTGTCAGTGTATGTGGGCTTGTGTCCTTCCTCCTTTCCTGGTTGAGTAGAGGCTCATGCGTGGCCCTCGGTAGCGTAGGGTTAATGTTGGGTTAATGACACCCTCATGAGCTCTTATTCCAGGTCACCAGCACTCGCCCCCTCCCCTTTCGAACCCAGCGCTAAAGAAGACACAAAAGGCTACAGAAAACAGAGAGAATAGAGACATGAGGGGGCGCTGAAGGAAGTTTATGGCTTCAAATACTCGCTCCTTTCTTTCTCTTCCTCCTTCAGTCTGTCCTCTGTGTTGGAGACGATTGGATGGGGCAGAGACAAAGGCAGTGTTCTACCCCCTGGCAGAGTCTCGTTGAGCCCTGTAATCAACCTCTAAAGTCCTCAGCAGGTCAAATACTTGTCTCTGTTTAATTCCCAGTCTTTCCCATACATGGCTTATTTACCCAGAATTCATGAGTTAAAAACAAAGGAATGTGCACGACAGCTGGAGAATGAACATTTTATCTTGCATTGCTGACACAATATTAAGGGTCATTCAGCAGTTTAAAGCTACTCTTATCCGTTGTAAATGTGTTATAGAATTTACAGGTCTCAGCCACTGATTATGTGTTTGTGTGCAGCCTCATTTGAACTGGTACCAATGTGGAGGTGTGGTAGGCATCTTCAAAGCTTCCATGTGGCTTGATGCTGGGATAAGAGAGGAATATATGGAGATACGGAGAGAGTGAGAGACAGATAAGTGGAGGTCGAGGAGGAAGTGCATAGGGAGCGAAAGAGGGAGATTGTGAAATGTGAATAGGGAGGGCAAATGAGTGTGTGAAAGAGCAAATGTGTAGAGGCTCACACAGATGGGGATGGTTGGTCTGAGTAGATTACAGAGGAGACTTCCTCCCTCTCATCTACTGATGAGAGTGTCATAAAGCATGCTGACACACACACATACACACACACATCATTCCCACATTCTTCTCCACTCCCACTGCGATGTCTTCATCTCCCGTGGAAATGTGAAAGGGTTTTTGGAAAAAAAGGAGAGAGCTGGGAAAGATGGCAGGATTGAGGATGGAGAATGAATGGGATGTGATGATGAAAAAGAAGGTGTTGAAAAAATGATTGCGGAGGAAACAAATGAAGGATTTCCTTCTAAAATTAAGGAGGGAAAAAAACGACTCTAACCAGGCAGGCTTTGCCATCTCTTTTGCTTCACCAGTGGATGTTAAGCAGTATAATTATGCACTCATTTATTGTATTGTTGCTCTGTCAATGCGTGAACTCCTTGGTATAGAGAGAGAAGATTTCTCTCCCTCTGTCTCTCTCTCACCATCTCTCTATCTCTGTTTCTCTTCTTTCATATATTTAAATGTCAATTATATTTGTGTGGGCTGCCAGCACTGTGGAGTTTGATGTATTCAGTTCTTGCGTTTGTTGGTTTCTGTGTGTGAGTGGGAGCTGATCAGTGGTGTTCTTTTAGGTGTTTCTTTCTTTCTTCGCTCATCAAAACTGAAGATAAAAGAAGTGAAAGTGCCCCTCCCCCATCACACTATATCTATTTCTTGCTTTAGATCTTTGTTTACAGTGTTTTAATGTTGTCAAAAGAAAAAAAAATCCTGATTCCTCATTTCTGAAAATGAGACAACAGGGACTCCATCAAAGGTCAGGGCCTGGTTGACCTTAAGTCAATGTTGTCTGCCCTACTTGCAGGATGGTCCTTAATTGGAATAAGCTCATTGATCATTAATACCCTTTTAAAGATGTGCTTTGAAAGGTGTGATTGGGAAGTTTCTGACTTAAGGTAGAAAGAGTATTTGACTTCCACACATTGTTCCACAATACAAGCAAGTGAAACAAGCACACTGTCAAAACAGTGACCACTGACAAAGAGAGTAGTCTGATGGTGCCAACTCAGGAGGAAGAACTCTCCACCTGTCAGTTTCTCACATCATCTCTTCTTGATTTTCTCCTTTAGCTGTCTGAAGAGATCAGTGTAAGTTTGAACCTTTTACAGGTAGTCCACAACTCTCCCTTTGTATCTCAGAAAGTCGTTACCTTGTTTGCAGACCTCACTGATTTCTTGTTTTGGGAATTCGAGACAGATGTCATCCATGAGAAATGATCTGCTGGAGAAATCTGGCATAAAAATGACAGATTAAGCTTTGACCTGTTGTGGCAAATGCATTTCTTATTGGGCCCAAGCAGTTTCAGAACACAGCAAGCTGGTTGTTTAGAGTTTGTTGTGGTTAAAGAGCAAATGACAACGATCTCTTGTGTGTGAGAAGTGACCAGACCTTTCCTGAATGTGTTGTTACCATTCTTACTCACCTTTCTGGGAGAAGGAATGCCCTCCATAGGTTTGCCAGAATGTCCTTGAGTCAGAAGTCATTGCAGTAGTGGATGACTACACAAAGGTTACTGACATCCATCCAGCCTTCTACATAACCACTCACTGACTTGATGTAAATTTAAAGAACTGTCGACTCATCTTGTTCTTAAGTCACACAGTTAGATTTGTCATTCTAACGATTAAAACATTTATCTCTTTTCTATAGTTGGACTCAGTTTTTTATTAACACTGCTGATTTGTTTTGTTTTTTTATCTCTGTCTCTGCAGCCTGCCCTGCTGGTTTCTATAAGGCCAAGTCCTCAGATGCAGGATGCACTAAGTGTCCTCCGCACAGTCACTCACTCAGAGATGGCGCCACCGTCTGTGACTGCCACTCTGATTTCTTCCGTGCTGACACTGACCCTCCCTTCATGGCCTGCACCCGTAAGGAAACACACCCATACACACACACACACACATACATGCACACAAACAAGGTAAGGCAGAGGCATCTTTCTCTAATTAAAGCAAAAGGCCCAGTCATTGTTACCCCAAACTCCCTATCACTACCAAACAGAGGGAGACGCATATGTGTGTGAATGCAGTCCCTGTTTCATGATCCCATTACTTATGACTAAGCCACCATCTACATCCTGTCTGGTAGTGATAACTAAAGGCATTGAGAAGAAGAATAAATGTCTTCTATTCCACTGTCTATAAGTGTGAGTTGGTTCTCTGTGGCAGGCTTGGAGAACTTGGTTTGTGTGTGTTTTAAACGTAATTATGCCTATATACAGCACATGGTTTGCCCAGCCTGGGAAAAAAATAAACACACACACACACACACACAGTCTCAGACTCATAAAAAATAAATGCCACAGAAGAAAACATCCAAGCCATCAAAAACAGTATGATTTTCAGTTTAATGCCAGATGTCTACATTTCAAGTTGTGCCAACAACCACCCCCTCCCCCACAAGCACACACCCCACAACATACTTCCGAATGTGCATGGTTTTGTTCAGACTGAAGCTTATTCCATTTGATTTTCAGAGCCACCATCGGCCCCACAGCAGCTCATCTCTGTGGTGAATGAGACATCAGTGGTCTTGGAGTGGGCTCCCCCTCGCCGGCTGGGAGGAAGAAGTGACACCAGCTACAGTGTGGAGTGTCTCATCTGTCAAACCAGCAGCCACAGTCAGGCTGTTGGTAAAGCCATCCCAAGGAATCGCAATGTTTCTCAGCCTGAAGCTCAGCACAATGGCTTGGGGATGCAGTCAGACCAAGGGATTGTGGGACCTGAAGTCCAGCTAGGCAGAGGCGTCCTTCAGAGTCGGCCTGGAGATTACCCCCGGCTAGGTTCTGGCTCCGTGTCCAGCTCTCAGCTCTGCCTGCCCTGCAGCTCAGATGTGCTCTTCTCACCCACACAGGCTGGCTTAAAGTCCACCAGGGTGGTGGTGAGCGAACTCAGGGCCCACACACACTACACCTTCATTGTCCATGCACGCAATGGGGTCTCCGAGACCAGTGGTGTAGGGGCTGCTCAGAGTGTGTCTGTCAGCATCACCACCAACCAAGCCGGTGAGTATTTGAGTGTGAAAAATGAGAGGTATTTGAATGTAGCAGTAACACAAAATCAGCTTATAGATGTTAGCAGTAAGTGGGTCAGCACAACATAAACTGCTGCTGAGTGCATAAGAGCCCACAGGGAAGCAAGGCCCCACGAGAAGTGTTCAAAACTGTAGCTTTGTTTGTTCTCCTTGTGTTTTTATAGTTTTTAACATTTTTTCTGTGAGGGCATTTTGGAATGTTGAACGTGTCATTTTTCAGTCCTGGAAGTTGCCACTTAGCATGATCGATAAGATAAGAATTCGGTGTTCAAAGATCAATGTTACCATAACACATATGTGTATATGCTAATTATGACAAAAAATTACACTTGTCTTCACAGTGACAATGTGCGACTAACGTGGATATAATTTGTACTTTGACCTGTTGATGGAAGCATAGAGGTGTAAAAAAGAAATTAAGAAACATTTGATAAATAAAAATGAACAGTGTGATATTTGGAAAGCAGTTTTACATTCAAATAATATTATAGACATGCTTTCAATTTCCGTTTGCTTTTATAGACTACATTTGAAGAAAATAACCCATGGACTGATTTTCTAAAAGTTGTTAGCTAGACACTTTCCCTGCTCTCTCCCCTGTCAACTGAAAACTCTTACTATCACTGTCATTGTTGCCATAGCTATTACTCTGTCCTCCTACACCTAACAACAGCTGAATTAATTATAGGGGTGTATTCAAGAGGATGTCAGAAAGCATTCTGAACATGTAAATCACTGAGTTAAATACAAATAGGCAGAGTTAGCTGTGGGGAAAGCAGATACAATGAAAGGAGAACTGTAACACTCAATCAACAGCAAAATAACTGAATAGCATATTATTGACATTTGACAGGGTTTGAGCTCAACTGTAGAAGTACTTGAAAACTCACCCACATTTTATGAAGTGTTTCATTTTACTTGTGAAGGTGTCAGCTGGTGTGTGGCGTCCCTCACACATGCTCTCCATTAGTTTTTTTTACTGTGTACTTTTTTTTCTCTTCTTTCTTTTTTGTGTGTCGTTATATATCAACTGTCGTTGCTTTAAGTCTTTATGGTGGCATTTAGAAACCAGCACACCTGCTTGGTTCCAGGTGCCCCGGGGAAATAACTTAGCTGTGCACGCACAGCATGAGAGAATGCCTGGGATGTGTCAAGTCCAACCTGCATGACCATATGGCTCGATATCGTATGAACAGCCACAAAGAGGGACAAACAGGGATGAAAGGAGGGAAAATTGAGGGATGTAAGGGGAGAAAGAGAAGAGAATGAAGGCCGTCTCTGTGGAATAGTAGGGGAAGAGATGTAGGTCACTTCTCAGATGCCCTGGGTCAGTGGGATTGTTGACAAACAGGCACTATAGCTGTGATCAGGCCAACAGATGTTATAAGCAGCTGTATGTCCTAATACAGTGTGCCATTCATACAAATTTTAATACAAGTATTTTATTATCTTTCGTCGTCTGTGTCTCCCTCTCAGCTCCTTCTCCAGTGACGTCCATCCAAGCCACAGATGTCACCAGGCACAGTTTGTCGTTATTGTGGCAGCAGCCAGATCGACCTAACGGGGTCATCCTGGAATATGAGGTCAAGTTCTATGAAAAGGTGGGTTTCCTGCAGGTTATTGCAGCTCTGGCAGCTGTCTGGAATGTAAATATGTCGGCATGCTGTTTGTATTTCACTGCTGATGGATTTGCAGTGTGGCACTGAAAAGACACCCCTGTTTTGTCCTCATCTTATCAGGATCAGAGAGAGAGGTCTTACCGCATAATGAGGACCTTCTCTCGGAGTGTCGATGTCACAGGTCTCAACCCCCTCACCGTTTACGTGTTTCATGTGCGCGCTCGCACAGCTGCTGGGTATGGAGAGTTCAGCGCTCCATTTGAATTCTCCACCAATTCAGGTACCCGTACAGTAATATTAAGTTTTAAAGTATGTGTGCAATTTTATATGAAAAAGTCACTAGTTTTTGGTTGCTGACATCTGTGTCCTTCCTCATTAGATCCCTTCCCTCTGATTGGAGAAGGAGTCAACTCTGCCTTCTTGCTGCTGTCTGTCAGCGGGGTTGGAATTTTACTGCTGATATCTGCAGCTGTTTTCATCATTAGTCGCAGGTATACACACACACAAACGCAGGCACACATCAAAGGACCCATACAGGCAGCCATGCACACTTACATACTCATTATGTTGCCCATGAGTGCATCACTGACGTCAACATTTGTGCAACTTCTACCTTAACCGCTGCTTTTGACGAATCTGCCACAATGCACACATATATAACACACACAGTTCCCCTGCTATTGTGTGGCAAAATAATGTGTGTGTTACCTGAAGCTTTTAAAGGGGATTAGAGTGGAGACAGTGATAATCCCTTTGTCCCTGACTTGTCATTACTGTCTCTTCAACAGCACAGCTTGTGTGTCAGCTTCCGTTGGCGTGCACGTTCGCAAGCATGCGCAGGTGCCCTCAAATACACACGCTCAGGCACAGACCCACACCTGCTCAGCCACAAAGGTGTTTTTGACAGTTTCTTTGTTTAATGGAAAACACCTTTTATCTTTCGCTACCTGAGGCGTCGCCCCTCCTCCCTCTCTCTCTCTTAAATGCTTTCATCTGGTCGTTCTGTGCTGCAGCCCGTTGCTCTCTGTTCTCATCGTCACTGCTTTTTATTGCAGTAAATCCTTAAAAAACCCAGCTAGAAAATAGATACACAAACTTAAAAACACATATGACCTTTTGTCAGTTCACTTTAGTCTTAAACATTACAGCAAAGCTATGAGTCACAGGAATACTTTCACTTTTCTTCTCACAATAATACTCTGTGTTAAATGTTCATCATTTGTGTCTCATCAGAAGGAGCAAGTACAGTAAAACAAAGCAGGACTCGGAGGAGGAGAAACATCTTAACCCAGGTACTGCACACACACACACACACACACACACGGATAGATGCCCTTTTTTCTCAGGTCCACCTGCACATATCTTTTGCTCATACTGCCAAAGACATTTACATAACATATGCAGTTACACAACTAGTATTTCACGCCGTCCTCTGCATTTGTCCTCCTCCTCCTCCTCTTCTCTTGCCTCTCCTCCATGGCAGGAGTCAAAATCTACGTGGACCCGTTCACCTATGAAGACCCCGATCAGGCCATCCATGAGTTTGCCAAGGAGATAGATGTTAGCAACATTCACATCGAGAAGGTTATTGGCATGGGTAAGCCTCGCATTAGTACTCTAACACACACAAACCTACACACTCATGCTTAGTTGGCGCTGACGCTGCTGTTTGTTCTGTGTGTGTGTGTGTGTGTGTGTAGGAGAGTTCGGGGAGGTGTGCAGCGGTCGGCTGCGCGTGCAGGGGAAGAGGGAGATCTACGTGGCCATCAAGAGTCTGAAGGCAGGATACTCTGACAAACAGAGACGTGACTTCCTGTCTGAGGCGTCTATCATGGGACAGTTTGACCACCCCAACATCATCAGGCTGGAGGGTGTCGTCACCAGATGTGAGTAATAGCAGTGCTTTAACTGAATGTGCAGTGTGTGATTTAGCCTCATATAATAAAACCCTTTAATTGTTCAGGCAAGCCGTTGATGATCATCACAGAATACATGGAAAACGGATCGCTGGATGCATTTCTCAGAGTATGTGCAGCCATTTTCTGTTGTGAAACAAACTAGTTTTCAAATAAACTGCTGTCACTCCTGGGTGTCCTTGTTAACGTTCCTCTCTGTCTGTTACAGAAACATGACGGACAGTTTACAGTGATCCAGCTGGTCGGCATGCTGCGTGGCATCGCCTCAGGTATGAAGTACCTGTCAGACATGAGCTACGTTCACAGAGACCTGGCAGCTCGGAACATCCTGGTGAACAGCAACCTTGTGTGTAAGGTGTCTGACTTTGGTCTGAGCCGAGTTCTGGAGGACGACCCAGAGGCCGCCTACACTACGAGGGTAAGACATCCGATATTTAAAATGTGATGATCTTTTCAGTTTGATAAAATTAAAAGGTGGCCTTTAAACATTTTGTTAGTTAATTATGACAGGAATGCACCAAAAATCACCCTAGTAGTCAAAATATATCAGAGAAAAGCGAATAAAATTCAAAAAAGTCATAGGTGAAAAATCGGAAAAAGAAGTAAGGGGGGACCATTATGTCTTTTTCAGACTTTGGCTCAAATAAAAATGTTGCCTTTTGAACATTTTTATGAGCTAATTAGGACAGTAGCGCACCAAAAACCAACCTAGTAGTCAAAATTTATCACAGAAAAGCCAATAAAAGTAAACGTCCTTTTCAGATTTTCGCTCAAGTTAAATTCATTTCCAAATGTAGAATTTGTCAACGACATAGAGATTACAGCAAAAGAATAATTCTCAGTGAAAACATTTTTCAATGACTTCTGCACTTTTATGGCCATTTTAGGAGGCCACTGGGACTTATCTGTCTCCTGGAGGGAAGATCCCGATCAGATGGACGGCTCCAGAAGGCATAGCCTACAGGAAGTTCACTACAGCAAGTGATGTGTGGAGCTACGGTATCGTCATGTGGGAGGTGGTTTCATATGGAGAGAGACCCTACTGGGACATGAACAACCAGGATGTGAGTAATTTTTGTATTAAGACAACAGAGCGGCTCATTGAGTGGTTTGTAGAAAAATGGACAATGGGGGGATTTACCTAAAAGTTCTGTGTGTGATTTGGATGCATTGTCGAATGAATGCAATTCATTGTGAAGCTAAAATTAAGAAACAGGGTCTTAAGAACAACACAGCTGTTCATTTTCTAAACAGTTTGGAAAGCATTAACATTAATTAGATATTTTTAAACATCAGTGTGTCTGTGATAAGCTGTGACTTTCTGAAGAAGTCAAATTAAACTTCTACTTCTGTTCAGTCCACAACGGTGACATAAAATTAACCTCATTTACATAAAGTAATACACAGAACTGGCCCACTTCTTTAGCATATTTTAGACTACTGGAGGAAAATAAACTTGTGTACTGCACTCTGACTGAGTGTCTTTGACCTCTGCACTGTGAAAACTGGCAAACTTTGCTTTGAAACTATTCACAGGAAGGGCTGCAGGCTAATGTTTATCTCAGCAAACACACAACTTTTTGGTCCTTAGCCAAACATACACAGTTTGAAAAATCCTCTTTCTAAATAAATGTGTTCCATAAGCAGGCCACAGAGTCACTCCACCATGTCTGCATTTTTGATCAGACCTTCATCATCAGATTTTGTCTCAAGTTAAAATGTGGCATTTTGAACATTTGTATACATCTCATTCTCCCTCTTATGTTCTTTTTTTTTTAAATGAGAAAATGAAGCGTAATTCACAGTCATACAAGATCCTGAGCCTTGTTTTTGGTTCTCAGCTGTGACCCAGTCCTATGCAACATACTCAGGCAGGTTTTGAGTGTAATATTTTCATAGTAGAAAGCTTGATTTGTGAGCATGCTGCAGATATAGTGGGGGTCCAAAAGGCACACAGGAAGCTTCTTACAGCTGCAAAATATTAAAATCAATGGCATTCAGCTGTGAGACAACTCTGAGAAGATATTGGAAAGAAACCAGAAAGTAATAAATAAGTATTTGGGTAATAAATATTGGGATAAAAAAATTTTCTTGACTTTTAATTGGCAGTAACAGTCTGAATATTGGATGACTTTTATCATCTCCTGTAGCCTACATGCATATTTATAATACATGCATTGTATGCTTTATGTGATTTGTGTGAGGTGTGAAACTTTGTAGTTTTGTGCTAATTAGCAAACATTAGCTTGCTATTGAGAACCTTCTGAGGTCCATCTGGTGTAAAACTCTCCGACTTGTCCTATCTTTAGGTGATTAAAGCAATAGAGGAAGGCTATCGGCTGCCTGCGCCCATGGACTGTCCGGTGGTGCTGCACCAACTCATGCTGGATTGTTGGGAGAGAGAGCGGGCAGACAGACCCACCTTCAGCCAGATACTTAACATGCTAGACAAACTCATCCGCAACCCTGGGACTCTGCGCCGGACAGGAGGGGACAGGTACATAATGTACATGTAAGCCCTCTGCCCATAAATAGCCACATATAGCCTCACACCCACACCTACATTTCTACATTTCTGCATTATTTGCCTTACAACCACAGTTCTCCATCAATTATAATTTCTCACTCCTATTTCTGTACCTTGTCACCACCAACCTGCCGTCTCTCTACATTCACAGACCCGCTGGCACAATGTTGGAGTCAGGGGTGAGCTCAGAGGTGTGTGTGTCCGTTGTACCGGAGGTGTGTGTGCCGGAGTGGTCGGTATGTGAGTGGCTGCAGTCCATTGGTTTGGAGAGATACAGAGACACCCTCGCTGCAGCAGGTTATACCAGCCTTGACAGCATCCTTGCTCTCACACACCAGTAAGTCTACCCTCGTGTGAAAATGGAAATAGTCACTTGCTAATCAAATTTCTCAGCAGTGGTACAAACATCACACATGTGTCAGCTACGTTTTTACAGGGTTTACCTGAGTTAAAATATACCAATGATTCATTTCACAAAAAATGGTGGTCTCTCACACAACAGAAAATGATACCTGAGCTGATAAATACTTGATAAATACTGGTGCAGAGATATTTTACCCATGATTGAAAGCAGGCTGTGCCACTTTTATTGTATGCCATACAAACATATATTATTTTAGAGGTAATTGGCATTTAAAACAGCTCTGTGGAGTGGTTTCTTTCCTCTATAATGTACCAGCACTGAGAGACAAAGACTTCTGTAACACAAACATCTTTATTTAGCATTATGGTTATATATAGTTTAATTAATAGTTGTTAGTTTGTAATTAGCAGTTTTGTAGCTTCTGAACTCAAAATAACTCCTCCTAGTGTGTGTATATGTGGAATTCCTGTGCATGTAAGTGTACATTTTTATTAGACTGGGGACAATAACAAGACAGTGACTCTTGACTTTATCCTTTAAATACTGCTTTGTTGTGTCTTTGTTTGTGTCTGAGCAAATATCTTTGTGTGTGCACCCACAGGGAGATGGACAGACTCGGAATAATCACACCATCACATCAGGACATACTAATTGCTAGTGTTCAGCAAGAAATGCTGTCTCAGATGCAACACATGCAACACTCTATGGTTCCAGTCTGAGCCGGATACAAACCCGTTCAGAGAAGAATTTCATTTACCTCATATGTGCACTTTAGAGGGACTTTTCACCAGTGGAAATACAATAAGAGGACTACAGTGGGAAATTAAAAAAACAAAGTAAGAAGAAGAGAGAAAAGCAGCACTTTTGTGAACTTCCATCCTGTGGAGTTTTCTATAAACCTGGATCTGGACGTGGCCACAGATAGCATCCAGCTTCTGAGAGCTTAGACTGACGCCCTCATCAATGTCATCGCCATTTTTTCTTTGTTTTATAATCTGTTTTGTGAAGGCTGGAATTTGCATAAGCAGAATGGCTTCCAAGTTTTTTTTTTTTCTATTGCTGCTCCGTGCTTGACTTGAAGAAATGTGTTTTGTGTTTGTCCTTGTGTGTGTGTGTGTGTGTGTGTGAGGGGGGTGGGGATGTGGGGGGTGTGAAGGCATCCAATATGGAATCTCCCTTGTTCAGATATTAGCTGTCTTTGAATAATATGCAAAGTTAAGAGAGAAAGTGGGAGGAGCCGGACAGAATGTATCATTATTAGCTCTTACTAGTTGAATGCTAACAAACTCGAGATCCGCTTGTGTTTTTGTTTTTAATTATTGTTTCTGATGAATTAGACATTTAGATTAGAATGTCGTCCATTGGTGTTTGTGTACATACAGACTTAGTACATAAAGCATTTTGTTTATTTATGGTCCTTTTTTATCTAGTTTGTACATTGTAAAATAGAAACACTGAGGAGATATTGTAATGAGTGCCATATTGCATTGCAATAAATGCCAAACCCATCCACATATGAATTTGGTTTTCCACTATAATGTTTTTACATTGAACATGCACTGTTTATTGTATTTAGAGTGTGGCTTCCATGTTTATCATTTCTTAGTTTGGCAGCAGAGAGTGTCTTCTGTGAAAGTTGAGACGTAGTCAGAGGTGCCTGTAAGAAAGAAAAGAACTCCAGCTGAAATGCTGCTGGCGTAATCACACAGTGTTTAGAAGAGAGAAAGACACAGAGAAGAAGAAAAGAAAGTGAGAAGAGAAACAGCCTAAATTAAAAGGAGAGAAAATTAAGAGTGGGCTGTCACCATGAGCGTCTGTGCGCCATCGCGTTTTTGTGTCGGCTAAATTGGGCTGAGTTTGCAGTGCGAACCTGTCGAATCAGCAAACATCTGTCTCCCACTACACAACCGTACACACATACAGTATATATATTTATATAATACACACACATACACACCAGGGAGTTGATTTGAGGAAGCCTTTGATATATAAAGGAAGAGACGATACGATCTGGTTTCTGGCAAAAATGTCAATGTTTTTCCAGCCTAATGAGAGTAGCCTGCATACACACACACACGTGAATACACGCACACACACACTCACACGACCTCCTGGCTTCCTCTCACTACGTCCAAATCACACACAGCAAACAAAATGCTGATGGTGGTTAATGAGGCAGATGCCTCTCAGTAAGAGACAGAAAGAGGAAGAGAAATGGAGGGACAGAGCTGCTTTGGCTTGGGGCGATGAAAAAGGCAGCGTCTGTCAAATAATGAGACACATTTAGCAGGTACCCATTTGTGATGATGCATCAACACACTGAACTCAGTAAGAAAAATGACGGAATAGCAACTGTTTGAGTAGAAACGAATGAATGATAAACATCCTGTTAACAGTATAACCATGTAATTTTGACAAGGCTGGTATGATTTGCTACAACATTGCTTTAGTCCAATCAATTTGTGGGTTCAACCTCATTGATTTTATTGCTTTTATTGAGTAAATGCATTGTAAGTTTCCAGCAGACACATTTAAGTAACCCAAGCATGAGAGCCATCATCAAAGCTGTGGCAAAGTGGGAGAAGTCTGATTTTTCCATGTGGCCCCCAGGGGCCCGTCATGATTTCACTGGGGCCATTCCATCTGGGGCCTCCATGTGAACAAAATAGTCAGCATGGATAACCAAGATAGGCCTGTCATTTCAGGCCAGGTGGAACCCATTTGGGCCCCACAGGGACAGGCTAGCCTGTATATGTTAGCACATTAGCTTATGGCTACTTAATATAGCAATCGTGCTGTTCTGTGTTCGAGTGGATTCTGGCTATAAAAGTGGCACGCCTGCTGTTTTGGAATTACTTTATCAACTAATTCAGTTCAGTTCGTGGCCACAAGTTTCAGGATTGAAACGTATTTGTGATTCTTTAAGATAAATCATGATCGCCTATTGACATAGACTCAAAAGCATTTTGGATTATGACCAACTGTGTCTCACTCATTCTCTTTGCTCTACTACTTGCATGCTCACACAGACACACATACGTGCACACTCACGTACATACGCAAACACAGTATATGTGCTGTGGTGTATGAGAAATACACCATATTACGTGTACATATAAACCTAAATAAACCTACTGATTGCATTTCCTGCTACTAAGTATGGCCTGTAGGTGTTCCATAAAAATTGATTACATTGATCACATCAGGGAAAAACAGGACACACTTTAGAATCCACATTGACTGATGGTAGAGTGAGCAGTAGTAATTTTAACCCTAAAAGACACTCTTGTTATATATTGAGTGGGGCAGATTAAATTGAATCTTTCTGTCTGCTTGTCTCAGTGGGAGGTGATTGTGGGTTTTTGTCCCCAGATTAGGGCGGGTATAGAGCTGGCTAATCCTGCTCGCTCTTCCATGTGGGAGTGGCAGTGGGGTGTCTTTGCTGAGCAGCCAGCCGTAATCTAAAGGGTGCGAGTTTGAGCTTTATACACGGGCACGTTCACTCACACACAGCCAGAGACACACAACACAAAGTCCAGATTTGTTTCAGGATTAAAGGCATCACCTCAATAACTGACATAATGCCACAGGCGTTCCCACGGTAAGCCTGATGAAGTTGTCTGAATGTGTGTACATGAATGTGTGTTTGTGTGTGTGTGTGTGGCTTTCTAGATGCTGCTGAGGAGAAATACACTGAGAAAAGAAGCAGAAACAGGGCAGGAAAATGAGACAAATCACACAAACACAGACACACACACACAGTCCCTGTAGAGAGGCAGCTGCCTAAGCTGGCAGCCCTTGTCCCTCTCATTATGCTGGCCAGTCACTCGTATCCTGGCTCTCTCTCCCCTGCTGCTGCTGGACAGGTAGCATCTGACACACATTAGCCTGCTATTAATGACTTCTGTTTCAGCCATTATCACACACTTAGGGACAAACGTCCCCAGGGTGCCATTTTTTGCAGTGACATGCATTATATATCCGAAACCGTCCAATTTTCTCCAAAGTTCTGCAAGCAAAGCAGTGTTTTCTTCCAGAACTTCTGGGTTGCAGTGCTGCTGTTTTGTTTTTTTGTGATTTGAATCGGATTATGGCTCAAGTTTAGTGCAGGCCTAAAGGTGACACCAAGGAATGCAGGACATTGGTGCTGATGGATTGAAAAGGGAATGCCACAGTCATTAAGATTAAGTCTCTGAGCAAATAAAACAAATGCCATACCAAGATCTTGCTCTCAGTCACTTGGGCCAGTAGCTTGTCTTCTGGAAAACTGAAAACTTTTACGTAATTCAATTCAAAAACATGATCCTAATCACAGTCCACCTCTGTTTCCTTGCAGCTCAACCAACCCTCAAGAAAAAAACAAATAGCACACTATGGTGCGAGTACCAGCACAGGGCCAGAATCCACAGCCTTGGTAATATTTATCCTAAATCATCTGGAGGAGGGAATGATTGCCAGACTCTGTCAAACCAGGACAGAGAGGAAATGGGCGATTATGGATTGATATTTCAGACATGGTGCCACAAAGGCAGAAATATATTTAGTGTGGTTTAGATTGAACCTCAGGCCACGCACACTCCATGTACGTATTTGGTGCATTCATCCCTCTTATTCAATTTCAATAGCCAAGGGAACTCTGACATATCTGGTTTGATAAAGCTCCAGAAGCATCAGGCTGCATGTGTTCTCTGTTCCACCATAAAGAATGTCAACTTAGAGACAGACTGACAAGAGAATGAGAGACAGCAGCTAGCTGAAGTTTTGTCCTTCATCAGCCCTCCATCTCTCTATCCCTCCATCTCATTAAGGATGGACGGATGATCAATAGGAGAGAAGCAGTAGAAGGGGATTAGGATTAGTAATCGATGGCTTTGTTTTCTTCCGCCTGCCAAAGATAAACACTGCCTTAAGACACTAACAACGCAACAGAGAATCTTTCAAAGCTTTTCATCTGTGTGTGAGAGGGCACGACATTCCCTCTGTATGGACAGACTGACATCTGTTTGTAGCTTCTCACGCTGAGTTAAAAAGAGGCGCTTCGATCCCTTCACGAGACTGAAAATGAGGGGCGGAGGGCTCTAAGCCAGCTTATTAGGAATCTTCTACAGCAAGACTTTTTGTTGCATTCTGCAGACTTCCTGCTCATCATCAACATGGACCATATTGACCTGCTGAACTGTGTGGGAGACAAGTATCAGAGACTGACTGCTTGTTCACACCAAGTCACTGTTTCAAGACACTCTAAGAATAGCTGGAGATGACTGATGAGGAGCTAGTATCCTAATGTGCTAGTTCCAAAGGGAAGTGATGCTCCTAAAAACCTGAGTGGGCTGGAAGGAGTGAGGCAAGGCATTCTGGGTAAGTGAGGCTTCACCTCCCACACAGAGATTCAAAAACATACCCCCTGCTTTGATCTCTCTGCTTCTCTCCCTATTTCTCATTCGCCTTCATTTTACACACACACACACACACACACACACACACACACACACACACACACACACACACACACACACACACACACACACACACACACACACACACA
>JAVQJX010131655.1:0-14943 GCA_036025115.1 Ambassis agassizii
CCTGGATATTCATTTGTCTTAGGAATGTTCTCTTTTGTTATTTAACTTCATTTCAGATTCAGCTGACTGTGTTTGCTTCATAATTGTCTGTTATCAGCTTGCACATACCCAATTATTCTTGTTCATAATGGTTTGTAAGGGCATCATTTGAATATTCTAATGTGCTTGGTAAAGTCTTTTCATCGGGCCAATACAGTGAAGTGTGGAATTCATAACTCATGCCACTATCTCATCTATCTCATCCATGTCTGTGCTTTTTGAAAGACGGTAAAGCCAGCATCACCTGCCAAGGCATCTCTCCCTACAGCAACACACTGCATTGCTAAGCTATTAATCAAGCAGTGCCTGCGTCAGTCCCAAACCAAGTGTTTCAAATCCATCCATGCTCCCAGAATAATGACCAATCCCCAGCGCCATTATTCTCTTATCAAAACCCATAAGTCATTCTGCCTGCAGTGATTGGTAAGAATATACCACAACAGGATTAAACTCATGCATGCAAATACAAAAAGCACCAAACATGAAACACACCTATATGTATAAAATTACAAAAGTCACAGCAGCATGTCCGCACCGAAAGTAGAATTGATGAACCTGTGTTCCTCCCTGCTCTATCCAGATGTGATTTGCCTCAGAGCTCTGTGATAGTGCAGCATTCCTTCTTTTTTTTATTTCACTTTGAATCACTTCACATTGAATTTCTTGCTGCACAGGCATCTCTGCAGTTGCTGTAGCATTGGATGGACGGTGGGGAATTGTGCCTGACAGAGCAGCCTCTGGTGCTATTACAGAACTAGAGGCTGACTGCAGTCTTTTTCCATCTTCATCATTTTTCTTACTTGTTTCCATATTTGTTGTATCTTGCATGTGGAACAGCAGTTGAACCAAATCATAAGATAAAATGTTTCTTCATCTTCTTGTACTAATTCATGTTTCCTTCTCCGCTGCAGCTCTTGACCATCGATGATGACTTCTGTGGCCTCGACATGAATGCACCGCTGGGTGTGTCTGAGATGGTGCGCGGCAAGCCCCTCTTTTCTGATGCTGTCGACAAAATGACGTCTGTCATTGCCTACGTCTACAAGAACCACTCTCTGGTCTTTGTTGGTACAAAAAGCGGAAAAATCAAGAAGGTAAGGAGGGGAAATGCCGCTTGAAA
Source organism: Ambassis agassizii (assembly GCA_036025115.1). Lineage (NCBI taxonomy): Eukaryota > Metazoa > Chordata > Actinopteri > Ambassidae > Ambassis > Ambassis agassizii. The sequence goes on from JAVQJX010131655.1 coordinate 1,160, forward strand.
GATGGTTAAACTGATGGAAAAGGAGATTTGGTTTCTCCCTATAAGTATAGTACGGGCTGGGAATTGGGGACTGCTGGACTGGAGGAAGGATAGTAGTAGTAAGGCAGATTGACTTTCAGACAAATCAGCTGAGTCGACTGTATTGCAGTAGGAAGAGGTGTGTGTGTGTACATGAAAAAAGGGATACTGAAAGGAGGAAGAGTTCCTGTGGAGAGAAACCAAGTGAGTGTGTATGTGTGTGTTTTGAGAAAAGGGGATCAGGAGAGCCCCTAAGGGGGGTTTTATTCCTACAGTCAAGCCTATCTGGTATCTCTCAACATCCTCCTGCACCATATATCACACATACACTCGTACAGAGCCGGTATCCGCTGTACTTTTCCTTCACTTGGACTGGTATAAAATCCCCAGCCCTGGGGGCAGATTGTAGCACACATCAGCATGTTGCAGAACTTGCTAGACAGCACAGATCAGCATGTTGCAGAATCGATTAGACAAACTTTTTTATCCTTTTGTGAGGCAAAATGAACGGACCAGAATTAGGACAAAGACATGATTTATATATTTAGGACACTATTTGAGTCACAGTTTTTCTATTGTTTATAATTTGCAGACCAAATGTTGAAAAGAAAAATGTCCTGTGATGACTTTTGAAGCCCCTGGAAACAGATTCAAGTGTGTTCCCCTTTGAATGTGTGGACGTCTCTGACCATAACTGCGTGTCATGAAAAGCATGTCACACTCTGTGTGACAGCAGAGCGCTTGGCTAAACAAGATTTGTCCCCTCAGGGTTAAACAGCACTGGATAAGCTGGGTTTTGGTGTGTTGTGGCTTCCACCTCAGACTTCCCTCATGCCCCTGTGCCCTCCTGCGTGTGGCAGCTCTTTTCAGAGCTAATGGGATGATGCACTGCTGCTAGGTGTGATAGAGCCTGGCAGCTCCTGTACTCTTACACACAGGCCCATGGCTGAAACTAATTCTGGGGGAGGTTTGCAGTGGATGGAGTGACTGAGGGAAGCACACATGTGAGGCTGGATAGACTATTTCTTTCAGACTATTTCTGAAGTGAATGTGAAGTTCTATCGATGGTAGAGAGATGAAGAACAGAGTTACAAAAATTCAACATTGTTGTTGTTAAATACTGTTTACTTACTCTATTTGTGTTGTTGCTTTGTTCCTCCTGGTAGCAAAATGGTGCAGACAGTGATTCTCCATGTGGTAACCCTACATGCCGGCAGATGTTTTTGGGAAAGGTGTAATCATATTTAACACCTGCTGCTCATCTGTAATGATAAGAGCAGGAATAGCTATGAGTGTTAAAAGCTTGACGAGCTGTTCAGTGCTTTTAATGCTTTTACTTGACAAAAACCAGAAAACATTATATCTCAAGACATCAGCATATACACTGTAAAACAGAATAGGAAAATATTGAACAAAAATCATTTCTCTTTTTCTGTTAAGTACGAATGGTTAGCTATGGTCAGGAGAAGAACGCTCGCACAAAGGTGATCAATATTCTGTGTCAACATACACACAGCCCCATTACAAGCCCATCCTCCCCTCCCATGTACATGCTTCCCCTCCCCTGTCATTAACTGTATACCATTAGATGACATCACAGGCAATAAAAGACAACAACAAGACAATAAAAAGTCTGAGCTTCAGTCCACCTCCTTCATCAGTGACTTTATAACCCCTCCACTAATGGATGTTGATTTATACGCACTCCTCCACCTTCCTTCCATCCCTCAGCCTCCCCTGTCCTATTCTTCCTCTCAGATCTTCTGTCTTTCACTCTTATGTTATTTATGATCTTGTGACTAACACACTGCCCTGAATAAATATAAACATTACGGTAAAAAAGAGAGGGGATGGACTTTAATGGAGTAGTGGTTGGGGGAGTTCAATGTTAGTGTTTACAGGCCCACGATTATGACATCATGAAGTTGAGCAGAGTAGGAAGCTGAGTGAATTAAATTCAATTTGCTTGTGAAGTAGGTTAATGCAGTGGGGGTTAGAGTAAAAATTTGCTGGTGTAATGGAGGGCCTGCAGATCAGAATACAGACAGGATTGTGCCATGTGGGTACACAATGTGCTCTCTATAGAGTTACTGCTACCTGTTTGATGCTGGTCCCCCGTAATCCCTCTCCTTTGTGCTGCTTTGCTTCCCCTCTTTTTGCCCTCTCCTCATAATTTCCCTCTTCCACTTCCCTTCATCTCCTTCCCTCCTCCTGTCTATCTGTCCATGGCTGAGTGGAGTTGCTGTGAAAGCTCTTTGATGGCTACCTCCTGCCACTGGAAGTGAATGGACCATATGGCTTCTGCCAGCCTGTCTGTCGGTCAGTTTGTGTGCTCGTTGGTCTGTGGCTTAAGGAGGAGATGGAGATGTGATGGAGATAAAAGGCTGGGGCTGGGTAAGGTTTAAACCTATTTACTGCAGGTCAGTACACAGCAGCAGGTCAAGGGGAAAGCCTTAACCCCCTGTTGGCTTTGGGTTAGTTCATGGTCATCTGGTCATACTACACATGGGTATTATAGATGCACGTTGTTGGTGTAGAAACACTTGCCTGATAATTGTATGCATTGAGATAAGCATACATGTATGCATCAATGAACACACACACAAAGCTTGGCCAGGTATCTCCATGAGGTGGACTAAGGGGCAAGAGGGAGGTGTGGAAGTGGAGGGAAAAGATGAGATTGAGGGCCACCTGCTGAGGTGCTAATGCATCTCCCCTTTGTCCATCCCAAGGGGGGAGGGGGGGGGCAGGTTTGGCGCTCAATACAATGAGCAGCTAACCTTGAACTTGAGATAGACAGTGGCACAAAAACGAGCTAGGCAGAGCATGCAAAAGTAGTGAGGTTGCTCCAGATAAATGTGTTTCTGTGTCCTAGATATTACCAATTTATACAAAGCCACACTGCCAAAGGAGGTGTTTAAAAAAGTGCACATGTGCATGCTTCTTGGAAGTATGTCTTTTCCATGGATTCCATGGAGGATTATTTTGTAAGTTTATGTGCAACGGTAAAAGATGCTGTGTCAATTTGTTGTGTGAAGAACAGGAAGAAAAAGAAGAAATAGGAAAAACATGAAGAGAAGTGTAGATGCAGACAAAAAGGACAAGTGGTGTAGAGATACAGACAGAGCTGTCTGAGGAGAGAGAAACAGGTCAATTCCAACACCAAATGGTTAATGTTTGTTGTTGGGAAGATAAAGGTCAAACTCTCACATTTGACTCAACCTCTGTCAATTCTGTTTGGTGCTCTGCAGAGCCTACCTTGACTTGACTGTCTCATTACCCCTCTCCTCAGCTCCCTTTCCCCTTCACTCTGTCTAATAAATGAACAGGGATTTTTTTTGTCAGCACAATAGATTATGTACAGATAGATGAATGTGTGAGAGCTTTTACTTGAGATAGTCATTGCCCTGGACCATCCCCATATGTTTTGTGGCTTGATTGTGTCCTTGTTTTGCATGCTCGTGTGTGCATGATGGGTTGGTTAGCCCCAGATGCAGATTATTGAAATGGGTTTGAGCTGAGCCGTGGTCAGTGGAGCAGAGGATTAACTGCTTAAAGCTAATGATGAAATATGCTTCATGCATGGTGTGTGTGTGTGTGTGAGGACAGTACTTTATGATTTGGACCTGCTCCCCACCCTCGTTGTGCTATAAACACAATTCTCTTGAACATAGATGCACACACTCACACTGCTATTATCACCGTGGCCAGAAGCCATTATAACCCCACCCAGTTGTCCATTCATTCGCAGCCAGTGGTCTAAACTGCTGCAGTATTCAGCCAGTATTCCCAGAATGTCAATGTTCCCCTACTGTTAAGTATTCCTCAGCTGTCTTGCTAGTTGCCTTGGCACTGTGTGTGTGTTTTGCTGCTCCCACACCAGCTCGTGCTGCAGCACACACTAAAGAATCCTCAGACGTGAGTTGCCATGGTAGCACGGGCTGCTCCACACGCACAGGATAGAACATATAGAAGCACAATGCAGAGAAGACACACAGTTTATATTTGGGTGTATTCAGTGTATATTAATTCCCAGGAAAGCCCAGAGAATAGCACGCACGTAGTGTAGACACTATTTTGTTGAGTGAACATTAGGATCTGCTGTTTGGTGGCACTTTACAGGTATAAGGCTGATTGAACACACAGTATTAGAGTGATGGTGTTTTGGTCTGGCTGTATTAACTACTGTCATTTACCCAGCTTTGCTCTGCTATTTGTTGTAGAGACTGAAAGATGTGTCAGGGGAAATCAGAGTGTGGGAATCCCTCGGCAGCCCCTGTCACCCTCCTTCACCTAACGCTTATTTTCTCAGCCCTATTATTGCCGCATTGTTCATGTAGAAAGTAGTGGGGCATAATGTTTGTTTATAGAGCCAAGATTTGTAGATAATGTGTGTTTCATATTATTTGAGGAGGAGGTTCTGTGTATGTATTAATCACTTGTGTGCATGGGGGTTCATGGAAGTGCAGACTATTAGCAGCCTGTGAAGAGGATCAGAAGGGAGTGCCACTGCAGATACAAATGTCCTCTAGCAGTCTAAATGGGCGGCAGGCAGAATCCATATTGTGTTTAGTGAGGGCAGGGAGGAGTATGGAGCCTGTGCTACATGCAGGTTTTAGGTGGATGATGAAGAGATGATAGTGAAAAAGGAATGACAGATGGGTAGTAAAACACTGAAAGAGTTGAAATGGATGCAGAGAATAAAAAAGAAGGAGTCACCGGGGACACCAGTAGAGAGCTTCTGCATAAACAGACTGGTTGTTCAGTTGATGTATAAGGGAAAGCATAGTGCTCAGGTGAGCAGAGAGCAGCCTGACTCAACAGTTCGACAAAGTGCCCTGATGTAGTGGATGACATTGCTTGTGCGTTCACCGCGCTCGGCTGTCAACCTTCATGTGTGTACATGATCCAAAGCAAAAATAGCTGTTCATGTTGCGCGTCATTCAGGTGTGTATTTATAGATGCCATTGTTGTAGCTTGGTCTTACTCCACCTTCTCCAAGGTTTCTGTATAATTGATGAGCTGTCAGGGACTGAACAACACTGAGCACAAAAACGTATAACCAGCCTTGGTAACCAGCTGCTTCACTGCGCACTGACACCACCTCACCGTGAGCACACTAAGTCAGTGAGCTCCTGCATAGCTGCAGTGCTTGTCACAGAGGTCTGCTTCCAGCTATGAGCGGTCCATGCAGACTTACAAGCTGTTATTTATATTGCTCTAACATGATGATTCCCTACTACAGCTCCAAGTCATTACACTACCACAACACAATGTTACACTGTGGGGTTATTTTTAAGGCTTCTCTGAAATTGAACTAATATTCTGACACAAGGCTTGCAGAGTGTTTTTTCACTAACACAGATCTTCTCCGAAATGAAAAGAGTGGGTGAACAGCCACAGGAAGGAGAGTTCAGCAGTGAGAGGCTGATGGAGTGTAGAGGGCAAAATTGCAGAGCAGGAATAAAGGATGAAAGCTATAGAAATGGAGAGAATGTCGAGAAAGGGTGAGAGTGATGAAACAGAGTTTGATGTTCATTTCGCTCTCGTGAGTCTGCGCCTACTGAGAATAGTACCAGTATGTGGCTGCATATTGAGCTGGGAGTGATTTGAGTGGCTGTTCTCTGCAGTGTGTCCGTGGATTGTTAAGGCTCGAGCCGGCGGAGAAGTCGGTGAATAAAACTTCAGCCTGATCTTTCTGTTTCCTGGCAGTTTGAACCTTAGCTGACTCTCGTGTGTTGCTGCCTCAGGGTTAAGATGAGGTTAGCTGCTGAGGAAGATGAGTCAAAGTCTGGGGACAGAAACCTACGACAGGAATCTGGAATCTGTGCTTTGATCACAAAAAAAATATGTGGATGGTGTCTGAAGAAGTTTTATGTGTTTGTATACATTTGCCTTTTCCTGGAGTTGAACAAGCAGCTCAGATTAATTTCTTTGCCAGGCAGGCGTATCAGGAAGCAATTTCTACTTTGCATTAATCATAACTAGCACTGCTACTTTTAAGTTCAAATATATCATTGCGCTGACTCTTGTTAACTCAAAATTAACGAAACTCTAATCTTCCAAGATGTCACTGTGCTCATTATGACATGTCAGTGGTATAGTAGCTTTGTCTAAATATTTTCTGTCGGCTTTAATAAGAAGACTGATTGCCTTACTGTGGTAAGCCAGTTTAACACCATGACTATGGCTAAGCCCATAGTTATGACATCTGCATGCTTTGAGCATCAGACATGTTCCATTCATACGAGAGTCTACACATTGATTTCTGGAGAATCATTAATGTTTTCTTTGCTGTAATTGAAACCCATCTTTGTACTTTTTAATTATAAAATATAAAGGTGTGGATAGATGCATGAAAACAGCTCAGCCCACTACATGACTTAATAAATGCCCACTGAGGGTTTCCATGTGTTCATACTCTCCTCACAGTTCCTCTACCTCTCTGTGAAAGCTTGTATGTCTTCAGGTAGTTAATTGGCATCTCTGTTAACATTCTTCATCCATATCAAGCTTGTGTCAAGCTTGCAAAGGGGTATGTAATTATGTCCAAGCTTTTTCTCAGTGCTGCTGATGGATCATTGAGTAGGTAACCACAGAGAAACACTCCTGTCTCTTGATATAATCACACCTACACATGCAGGGACTTCTACTCATTTCTTCAGTGGCTGAACAGAATCACCCTCCACGGCTGCTCTCTGTGTGTTTTTCCAGTGCATTGGAAGAAGCACTTAGCTTGGCATTAATTACTTTTGTGTAGCAGACTGTGGAGGCATGGGCTCTCCGATGCGTAATTAATGATTTCTAAAGGTGCTTTATATCTATTTAAATAACTCCAAAAACAGTAGCTGCACCCTAAGAAATCTAAAGTATATTCATTATCAAGTTTCTTACATTGTTATTTGATTCAAATCATTGCACAGTGATCATTGCATGGTAGTTAATTTATGCTCAAGCACTACAAAAATCAATACAATGTCTAGCAACTAATCACACAGTGTTCCTGTAGCTCAGTGGATGGATGGCTTGCAGTAATCCTGCCTGGGCCTGAGTGTAATTTCCATCAGTGCCTATGTTACAAATTATCAACACAGAAAATTTCTTTTTCATTTGACTTCAGTGTAAGAAATTGTGTGAAAAGTCACTTTTCCTAGAAGCTACACATCCTCCTTGTTCCCCCCCCCCCCCCATCCTTTTCTTTGTGACGTCCCTGTCTGTGATTTATGGCTCAGCCTGTGCAGTTATAGGACACACCACTGCAGGTGAGCCCTACGCTCCCCCTCCCTCTCTCACAACTTCCTTTCCTTCATGCCTGTAGCCAATCCGTGCACAGTGTGGGTCTCTTGGGGTAACCAGTGCCCTCGTGCGCCTTTTTCTTTCCTCTCCTTCCTCTCCTCTCTCTTTCTCTCCTCTCTGCAGTGAATAGTTTGCCTCACAACTGGGTCATTCTCTCTCCTCCCTGCAGTACATGCTAGCAGACAGGCAGGTGAGCTAAGCTGTACTTCATAGCTTAGCTGTGAATGCTCTTTACTGTTACAATGGTGTGCCATTGAACAGCATATATGCATAACAGATGTTTTGTGTGCATACTGCTATATTCTGTTTGCTCCACCTTATGTGTTCATCTCTTTCAAACATCAGCTTTCTCTCACAGTTTGCTTGTTATTGTTTATTTTCTTATAGCTTTTCCTCCTACCTAGAAGAAGAGCACACATACAGGCTCTCAGGTAGCAGCAGTGGTGTTAATGAATTGTAATTTAGAGTACTCTGACTTACCCATTAAGCAGATGCTACTGTAAACATTTTAAAAGGGTTTGTCTGTCTAAAATGAAGGTATTGGTGCTACTTTATATGCACAGTAACAGGTGAGATGGACCAGAGTGAGAGAGGGAAAAAGTGACAGATAAACAAAGAGGGACAAATTAACATTTGCAGTCTTGCACACCTCTACTTCTTTCTTTCTTTTCCCTCTCTCAACAAACCTTAATAACTGGATTTTTATCACAGTTACACTCCCAAAAGGCTTATGGGTGTTTTCTTCCCTCCTGCTGCACCCATAGAATAGTAATTACCAGTCTGCAGTTAGAGACACTCCTTGTCTTTAAGGAATAGGGCAAGAATTGGTGCAAAAATGTGGTTTATTGTGTTTGGTAATAATGACAGGGGTCTAAAGTATATGTGTCCTAACCTAATGTATCCAAACGATCTGGTGGGAGACGTTATTGTACACTGAAATACTCTTTTGTGAGCAAATGGATAAAATGCTTTGGGACCATGTGTTCCTCCTCTGTCTGCCAGCATGACATCAGCCAGCACAACCTCCAGTCCAATCACTGCTCACTGTTGTTATAGTCAAAGATTTAGGTTAGGCATTGCTACAACAAACTGGGGCTGTGTATTTGTGTGCTTTAGTGTGTCCTTGTAGTACCTGCACCAGCACCATGGATATTTTTTATCCCATTCTCCATGTCCTTGATTCCTGACACTTGAGCACCCTGGGAAATTTGACTTCCAAGGACACACTGATGTGCACACCCCCCAACCCAAACTCCCCTTTTCTCTCTGTTTTCATTGTTGACTAAAACTCTGTGCAGCATTTCATCTACTACACTCATCCCTGGAGATGGAGGCCTAGTTTTTGCTCCCCATATGTAATCAACCTCTCCCCTTTCATTAAAGCTAAGCGCTTAGTGCAGAGAGAGAGAAAAACCTTAGTCACCAAATGTTATGAATATCAATCAGAGGAAGAGTTTGGGTGAAGGCAAAGAGGGAGTGAGAACAGCACAAAAAGAGACTGGAGATAATGAGTAATATTACAAAAATAGTCTCATTTCATCATCCCGCCCCTCATTTTATCTGTATTTCTGATTAAATCTGGGTCTGTGTTTGGCTAACAAAGCCATGAGAGAGCTGGGCACGCACGTAGTTGTAGCTGTTCCATCTGGTTTGGCTCTCCAGATCTCCCCTCGTTAGGCCATTATTGCCGTTTAGTCTCAGCTGCCTGCTCCTACAACTGGCCAACCAACCAAACCACTGTCCTGCCCTCCTTCTGCTGCCACCATCACCATTGCTTGGCCCTCATCCTGCTGTAGCAGCTTAACTGTTAGCTCCAAGTCCAGTCCAATAAGCTGCATACAAAGAAAAGTAAAAACCCAATGCAGTCCTCTTGTTTTAGGGCTGCAATTCTCACATTAGATCACTATTAAAAGAGCTTTAATTAAAGCAAACACAGCATGCATCATTTCTGCATCATCGTCACTTACAGTACAAAATCTGGTTTTAAAGGTGAATGCTCATTTAGCTCTATTTATTCTCACAAGTACCTTGTGTTGTGATACAATGCCCTACAGTTTAGGCTGTAAATCCCTGCCGGCTTAGCACACTACAGATGTAACTGTGTATGTTAGAACGTGTTGGCAGGCGCCCTGTTTCACACAGCGTGGGCTACAGACTTGGCCGATGAAAACACGCCAAGGGAGACACGTTCCGAAATAGAAACATCAGTCCCGCTTGCTTCTATCCAGACGGATGCAGAAGCAGGACAACAGGGAGTGCTCAGATGCCAGTGTGCAAAGAAGGAGCGTCTCCCCACTCTTTGCCCCTCACTGCTCTCCCCACATGATTGGCCGTTCTGTTTGTCAGTCTCACGCTTGCCTAGTAAACTGATATTGCTCCATGCTTTGGCCTCTTTTCTTCCGTTCCCTTAGGGAAGATTTCCTCACTCCAGGCTTTCCTGAGATCATCAGGCCAGTCAGCAGCTGCTGGATGAGCTGCTCCAGTCTGACGTGAACACAGGGCCAACGTGTCTATTGGTAGTAGAATAATGAGCTTTCCATGCCAATTTGGGAACAGAGTAGTTTTTGTGGGTGGAGAAATGGTGGATGGGGGGAAGTGCACATTGAATGATATGCAAAACGAACAAAACGAGCAAATGAGGAGGAGGTATGAAGGGTGCCGGCTTGTCTCTCAGGGAAATGTTATTTAGGTTTCATTTGTCCCAGAAGAACACAAGAGCCCCACAGCTCTTTGCTTATGAATATATTAGGTGGTAAATTCCCGATTCTCTTCTTTGTCTTATTTACTTCCTTACTTTATTTAACAGAAGATGCTAATCCTTTCTTTTACTTCCTCTCCTTCAGAAGCAACACTGTTTACCTCATAATGGGTTATTATTTTTAGTCCTCTCTCAATATGCTATAACTGTGTCCAAACACGTGATGCCTGGAATAAAAATTCTAAAAAATCACAGCTAAGTTGTGAACCAGCATTTGAATGCAGCTAATAATACAGTTGTCACCTCGCTATATTAAGTAAAGTTGCTGAGAATAATGATGAATAATAATAAAATGGCAGGAAGCCATGAGAGGATTTATTAATGTTCTAAGAGTTTTAAGAGTGTAAGGTACACATAGCTGCTCCATAGCCGTTTTGGTATCCTTAGTCAGACATACAGCGTGTTTACCTCACTGTAACTTTTCCTGTTTAAGCAAATCTCCCTGTAAGGGATTAATAAAGTATATAAAATTAAAAATTAAATTAAATTATCACTCCTGCATAAACACTCTGATGTGTTCATGTGCATGCACTCAGCACACTCAAACACTTAACTTCCTCATGTTAAATGGCCACTAATTCTTTGTATCGGGGGATTATGCATAATTGATTTATGGATGAGGAGTGAAATTACTCATCAGTTGAGAGAAAAAAAGGCGTTTTGTCTTCCAGGCTGCATTGTGCCAGACTGTATTCTGAGTTAATGGAGGAGATGCACTTGTGCTCAAGGCCATCTCTGCAGTCTCTATTAATGTGCTTCACTTCAGTGTGTCCAAAACTTTGACAAATGACAAACATCAATTAAGTGTAATCAGCTGTGTCTGGCATTTTAAAGAGACAAAAGCATGTTCAAATGCCGGTGCAAAGGGGAGAGAATTCACACATATAAAACTCTTTGTTGTCACCACCCTGCCTCGTACTATGAGTGTGTGTGTGTGTGTGTAAGCCTTGACCACCAACTCATCAGATATGATTCACTGTGGTAACATACAGTTGGGGGTAGGATCCATGTCTACATTGCAAATGATACAGCAGATCCATTTTCAGTAGAGTTTGATGTTTTCCCTCAGCCGTCTGTTCGTAAACGCCTCAGGTTTCCTGAGCAGTGATAGCATATCTACACTGCTGCTGTTGCTAGGCAACTGTTTATCTACTATTATGGGATTCAGTAGGGCTCATTGGGGAAGTTAACATGGGCAGTTTGGCCCTGTGTTTTGAACACCATTTGGTCATATTAAGCATATTCAAGTGTTAAGATTCTGCCATAGTGGAGGTAAACAACAGCTGTACATTGCTTGATATGCACATCATATTTATGCATTCTTATACAGTATAATATAAAAAAAAAGCAATGTGCATGAGATACTCAAACTCAAGCCTGCATATATACAGCCAGTCAAGAATTGATTGTTTCCATCATCCTCTGTCCCTTCATAGGTGAGTCTTTGACCTTCTCAGCCCATCCATTAAAAGTATTTCTCCTCAGTCTAATCTAACACTTTCTACACACACACACAACCAGGTGGGAAAACTCAATGTCAGCTCCAGTTGACTGGGCTTACTGTTGGACAGAAAAAGATGATTGATGCCAGTCAGAGCAAAATTTGCATCCCAATAGGACTGTGAATACTCACTGATGGAGTGATGGGTTGATTTCATTGCAGACCTGAGGAAACACTCTACCTCTTGGGGACTATGTAGAATTATCAGGGTGGCCTTCACATGAATTGGATTAATTGCATAAATTGGAGGATTAAATAGTAACATTTCTGAGACATTTCTCTACAGCCTGGTATGAATAAATAAATTACATGGAGTGTCAGCTAAGGTGAAAGATTTTCTCAGGACACTGCTGTGTAAGTGTTGGGCCATAAATCCTCCGCTGTCTTGTGAAAAGGATTCGCTGCATATGACATGGATATGTTTATGGGTGTGTTTAAACAAGCTCATGCTTGCTTGTGGATGAGATGAGTCAAATACACTAAGGAAAGTGCTTTTACTGGAAGAGCCCATAAAGACAATTGAGGAGGTCTGTTGTGTTTGTGTGCATATATGTTGTTAGGGCCTCTGTCCATTTGATGAATGGTCCTGGAGGTTAAGTGCAGAGTGTCTATAAAACAGGCAGCCTCCATGCTTTCATTTTCACCCTCTTTTTTGCAGCTATAATCCCCATGCTTTATCACTCTCTGCCCTCTCATTTCTTTGTTCAGTCTGCATTGCTCTGAGTTTCCCCTCTCTCTCTGAGCTGCTTCAGGCCAAAGGTCTGGCAGCAAACAAATGAGTGACATATTATTTTTATGGGAGACTGACTTCAGACTTTCCCTCTGTTTGGAACAATTAAGAAAGCAAAGACCTGAGGGGACAGTGCAAGTGGAGAGAAGTGTCTAGAAAGAAAGACAACATATTTAAAATATATCACAATAGGAAGAAAACCAGTCCCTCCATTCACTCTACTACCCTGTGATATGTGCCTCTGTTCTGCAGCACCATACTTTTTTTTTTTAAACCCTCAGATCTCAGCCAGCAATGTGCACATACACTACACAGACGCTACATAAACGACGCCCAGCTCCTGGCCTTTATATCATGGCGTCTTACCCTTGTTTGTGCCAACCACCCCATACTGTGCCAACTAACAACCTCCTGCCATACACATGCAGACTGACACACACATGAAGCAGGCAAACACCCCCACCCTCAGCACCACCCAAACCAGCTGAGATGAAAAGGCAACGGATCACACAACTGCTAAACTTTGATCAATCTGGCAACAAGTGTAAATAGGATCATTAATAGGGATTTAGCGGGGGCTGCCGACTGCGATTAGACATACGCAAACATGCACATATGTTTTTTTTCTGTGCACACAGACAGTTAATTTAAAGGTTTCCAGAGACGAGCTGCAGCATGCAAACGAGTGCCAATGGGGCTTTTAATTGGGGTGTAATCTGAAAAACGTAATTTTCCTGGAGTGGATAGAGAGATCTGACAGCAAGAGCAAAAGGAGGGAGAGGATTACTGTGAGGAAGAAGGGCTGGGAGAGCATTGAAAAATAAAATGAGAGTTTGATTGCAGGGGGAAACTACAGAAATTCCATTCAGTGACAGAAACTTTGAAGGGGAAATGAGTTTGGAGCAGAAGGAGAAAGCTTCAATAAAGCTTTATGTATTTTTCCTGTGTCACTCACGGCTGCCTCCATTCTCTTCCTTATTCTCTCAGCCCTCCTCAGATTACAGCCATTTGCCACATTAGATCTGCTTCTAAATGAGTCTCAATCCAATTCGAATCCGCAAATTAGTCTTTCCCTCACTAAACTCCTTAGATTTCTATTGCCAAAACCAGATTACATCGCTTTTAGAACCCACAAAAACCCACTGGTGCTGTGGCTTTCCAGCTGCAAGCCTCTTATCTATCAAAAGGACTAATGAGTTTGAAGCTGACCACCACCAAAGCCAAGGAAGAGAGAGGGAGAGATCTGCACATATTGCTCTGTGTATCTGGTTGGAAAAAACAACAGCAGTGCAATCATGGAGATAAAACAGTGAGACAACTGTGATCTCCCAGCAGGAGTCAATAAGGATTGTCATTTCAAAGAATCTGGCTTACCTTTTAGCCTGTCCTTAATAGCTTTTTTTAATTATTTTGAAACCACCCTTCTCTAATTTGATTCTGGTCCTTTTACTTTACCACTTTATTCCTAAATGGAATTAAGT
>JAVQJX010131658.1:0-17262 GCA_036025115.1 Ambassis agassizii
GACTGTGAAGAGGTGAAAAATAATGTGATAATGAACTGCGCAGATTTTTGCAGGTTTCTCTGTTAAACTGTGCTCTATACATTTGCTCTGATGTTGCCTAATGCTTTAAAAAGTTTACACAGCTTTATGTGCACTCTTCATATGACAGTAAATGTAGCCTAATGTAACACAGACACACATGGTTTAGTTGTGATTCAGCTGTAATCTCTGAAGAACTCCTATTCTAAAAGATGTTTGCTGTATAGTTTTAACACATGATGATGAAGATTAAGACCGTGTAAAAAGGAAAAAATGTTGTCCTGACAATAAAGTTGTTCTTTAATGAAAGGGATTTTCACGTGTTGGGCCAAATGTACTATATTTCTATCCATGTCAGCACTGATACAGTTTATGTGCACACAGAATATCGCCTCATGTTTATGGAAGTGTAAACAAAACTGGCTTCACACTATTTGACCAAATGAAGTATTATGTGTCAAAAATATTTCATCAAGTTTTATAATTTTCCGCAACTCAAAGTTACACACAAAGGCATTAATATTTAGTGTCGTTCAAAATTTGGTTTCCTTTAAAGAGAATACGTGATAAAAAATGACGTCTGAAAGGCTGTTTGAATGAGGTGAGATATGTGACCCCTCATGAGGAGCTGCTCTGATCTGAACAGGCACTAACATGGGCTATATAAATATATATAAAGACACTACACTAATGCTGCCTTTATGAGACAATGCTCCTCTCCAACTCCACCCAGCCTGGGTCTGCAGGAGTTCCCCTCTCTGTGAACTTCGACCACCCTGTGGATTATCTCATTTTTATATTTCAGGTTTTCTTTGCTACATCTGCAGTCCTAATAGCCGGTCCTGTAGTCATCAGCATTTTAGCCACCAGAGCGCTGCGCCTCCAGAACAGGTTCATTTTCATGCTCAACACCAGCATCTGTGACACTCTGGTGGGACTTTCAGTGTATTATCAGGGTCTGTTTGATGTGCAGGAGGGATATCCTTCGAGAAATGGGACATATAACATGTTGCCTTCTCTTCTCGGGGTGAACATGATGACATTTTTATTCGCACAGTTTGATCGTTACTTCGCTGTGTGCCATCCTTTCATGTACACGCGCTTTATAAGCAGGCGGATTGTTATTTGTGCAAACATCTACTGTTGGTTTCACGTCTACTCTCAGACTACTATTTCACTGTTCTTGCCACTTTCTCAGGCGGTGCAGCTGTATGTGTTCAGTATTGTCAGCTTACAGCTCATCGTGCTCACCAAAGTGGCCATGACCATCAAACTGTACATCGTCGCCAGGTACCAGCTGCAGAGGGACCCTCCCAGCGCGGAGAAAGAAAACAACAAAGAGTCGCTCAGAATCATTATATTCGTTGTCATAAGCTTCTTATTACTGTGGTGCCCCTCTTTCATTAATATCATCCTCAGACTGGCAGTAGGACGCGGCTGGGCGTTTAGGAACGAGGCCACAAATCTGTTCGCCATCATGGCGCGTTTCAACGCGGTGTGCACACCGGCCGTGTACGTGTGGGGGAGTCCGGCTCTGAGGAAGGCCCTGATGAGGACAGTGTGGCACAGAGTGTGTCCAACGTGCAAGAATAGGTGAGGGTTAAAAGAAAAAGAAAAGTTGTGTTGTTGTTGTTTTTTTCTCTTTAAGATAAACAGCTGTCCTCTCTCTCAGAGTTGCCTGCAGTCCTGTGAGGAGAGGGAGGCCGCGGAGGAGCCGCTGAGTCCAGCTGCGTGAAACAATAAAACAATGATAATAACTATTTGTTTCAGTAAATATTTCTAATAAGAAGCTCACTATGTTTCCATTTTGCCCTCTTAATCATTTATCTTTAAAGAGGAGGCTGCGGTGTTTTCTTCATGCAGCTACAACAATTTACTATTTAAGTAGCTACATTTTGAGATCAAACTTGCCCTTTTTCGTGATGTTTTTCGGAATATGAGGCAAAACTGTTTAATGAAAAAACCTTTGATGTAAACTTTATTCTGTACTGTGTGCATCTGTGAATTTATAAAATATATATATTTATGTGGTGGCACTGGCACTATGATCAAGACATTATTATTTAAAAAGATGAAAAATCTTAAAAGGGCAAAATTTAAAAGAAAAAGAAATAATGTTCCTGTATCTTTATGTTTTAGTTAGTTCAAAGGGTCAAATATCTGTCTGTCAGTGCACACTTTATTTCCTTTATTCACAGTTTTGTGTGAGGACGTTTTTAAAGACATTGTTTAAAGATTCGTGGGCATCAAAATGCACTTTCATTAGCCTATAAAGTTTAATTATTTCCAGTAGCTAATGTTTCCCAGCAGTATTTAATATTTATTAGCTATGAAAATCTACTGAGGGTGCACTGAGAGAGTACAATACAATATAATATTTAAAATTCTCTGCAGGACTTAAACCTGCAGAAGCTGATTAAGAGAGAAAAAAAACAGACATTAGCTCATGAGGACATCAGAGCTCACAGCAGGCCTATAAAATAAGGCGTGTGGATCACCTGCGCGTGAACAATGCTCCTCTCCAACATAACAGGATCCCTGGCAGGAGGGGTCCCTCTCTCTGTGGACTTCCACAGTCCTGAGGATTACTTCATCTTTATTTTCCAGATTTTATTTGCTACGACTACAGTTCTCGTTGCGGGTACAGTGGTCATCGGTATCTTGGCCACCAGAGCGCTGCGCCTCCAGAACAGGTTCATTTTCATGCTGAACACCAGCATCTGTGACACTCTGGTGGACTTTCGGTGTATTATCTGGGTCTGTTTGATGTGCAGGAGGGATATCCGTCTAGAAACGGAACCTATAATGTTTTACCATCTCTTCTAGGGGTCAACATATTGACGTTTCTGTTCGCACAGTTTGACAGATATGTCGCTGTGTGCCATCCATTCATTTACAGCCGCTTCATAACGAGACAGGTTGTGATTGGCATCAACATTTACTGCTGGATTTATAACTTTGCTCACCTGCTCGCCAGAAATCTGCTGCCTGTTTCTAAAGCTATACAGATGTACGTGATCAGCATCGTATTGCTTCAGCTAATCGTGTTCACCAAAGTAGCCATGACCATCAAACTGTATGTTATTGCCAGATTTCAGCTGGAGAAGGACCCTCCGAGCGCGGAGAAAGAAAGCAAAAAAGAATCACTGAGAATAATCATCTTTGTTGTCATAAGCTTCCTGTTGCTGTGGTGTCCGTCTTTTGTGAATATTATCATCAGGTTTGTGGTGGGAGGAGGGCTGACGTTCAGAAACGAGGCCACAAATCTGTTCGCCATCATGGCTCGTTTTAACGCCGTGTGCACGCCGTCTGTTTACCTGTGGGGGAGTCCGGCTCTGAGAGAGGCCACGGTGAAGACATTATGGAGCAAAGTGTGTCCAAGATGCAAGAGGAGGTAAAGACATGGGCAGAAAAATGTTCAAACTACTATATGCAGCAATTGTTCATTTAAATTGTGCTTTTTCTTCAGAGTTGGCTCTTGTGACGGGAAGACATGGAAATAAGACCCGATGTCTCAACTTCTTCTTCTTCTTCTTCTTCTTCTGTTTTCCCTCTCACTACTTTACTGTCTCCCCCCAAAAATATTATGGATGAAAATTTGCATAAAGGCAACGTTTTTATAAATATACTGTTTGCGGAAACGGTTACGGAAGATTTTAAGGAATGAAGGATAATATACTAGCCTACTATAATAAAATATTTTAATCTGTGATGTCTGCCCACGTTATGCATTTTTTTTTGTGAGTTTATGTCACTACGAAGTCTGTCATGTCCCCATGAATACATTCTGTGACAGTAATGCTGTGTTAACAGTGTGTAAACTATCACTTTGAATCCAAATGCAAATGAGGATGTCTCACTCTGCTGGCTAAAAAAAAAAAAACACAAACATGCCAATGAAAGGGTTCTGCACACTCACTTAACATTTATCAGCAAACGCAAATATAATAGAGCCTGTCGTTGTTAAAACAAATTTAAATTGTTTAAATTTAAATTTAAAACAAATTTAAAGCAAATGGTTATGTGAACAAACACATTAAACTAATGTAGAATGAAGCCATAAGCAAACAATCCAAATCCAGCAAGTCATCAGTCGATCTTTAAAATGTGAAATTGTCGTCAGGGTTCAATGAGCAAACACTCAGATGATCTTAGTGTTCTGTTTGTGCATACAATATTCAGAGATTGAAGAGGCATCTGGAGTTATACAGTTGCTTCGCTTCAACCTTCTGAATAAAAATGACCTGCATGACTGAGAATACCGTCTGATCATGTAGTTTTTGGGTATCTATCCTTGTGCACATAGACAGTCTTGTTGACATAAATGTGTTATATTGAAGAAAAAACAAACAAACAAACAAACAAACAAACTATCAGCATGTCAAGCCCCTTTGTCCCAGGCTGCGAACATGTTTATTGCTGTAAAGTTGGACTCTATGGGGATTGACCATAGACTGTAAAAATAATGGACAAAGCTTCGGTGACGTCACCCATAGCGTTGCTGTTGGAAGCTCGGTGGGCGTTTCTAACCGTCGCCATCTTGGCCAGTGCGTCACATCCGGTCACAACTCGCAACGCCCCATGGATCTAAAAATGAACAAAGAGGCGGAGCGAAGCCCACAGGGCGGGCGATACATTGACCTACTTGGGATTGACCTACTTCTGGTACCAGTCCCTACTGGCTGCAGGGTGAACTGCACTTTTTTTTAACACTTCCGCATTGGCTTCATGTATCAGCTGCCGCTTGGAGGTTTACAACACTGTCAACATGGCGACGGTCAACAGGACTCAAAACGTCCGTAGAAACCAAAGTTCTGACGTCACGAAAGGTTCGTCTTTGGCGTAATCTATATCTTCAGCAAAATAAGCATCGATCGCATCGCATATATGGCCTAATGTTAGCAAATTAAAAACCACAGGAGAGTAAGTGAACACAGATCACAAAACAGTAACAACAAGGCAACGCCAAGCATCCAAAGAGATCCACTAAAGTAGCATTCGCAGTTAGTGAATAAGTTAAAGTTAATCAGTTAAAGTTGAATAAGTCATAATAAGCCAGACAAACTAGTGCAATGTTGCAAAAACGAATATATAAGAGTATAAGCGAATATAAAATAGAACCCTTCAGTTCCCAAAATCTGCTATCTTAAAGTTTAGGGCACCGTACAGTGTTAGCATGATAATACTTTTTGCTCTGCTGATATTTCTATAAACGATCAGAGCAAAAGTAACCAGACAAACAAAAGGGGATAGGAGTGTGTGATGAAGACAAACAACTAACTTTGTGCCACATGTCACTTACCCTTTCCACAGTGCAGAAACAAAACAACTGCCACAGGAGCAGAGGACGAGGCCTCTCTCTGTGTGTGGTGTCAATGCGCGAAGAAGCCAGAGGGGGGCGCTGTGGGACCACACTGTTTTATCAACAATCCATGAGGCACTTCCTGGGTAATGCATTCAATTAGATTCAACTTACTACAGGTCCAAATGTGAGCACAAGACTGTGTCACTGTTGTGTAAAAAAATAACATATATAAAATAGTTTTAATAAAGTCCTGATAAAATTTCAATACAGGATTTTCACTTAAGGTATAACACATTTTTAGAATATTTCCTCCACCACCTGTTTGTTGATTAATACTTTCCTGGAACTTTCCAGCAGCTCTGCCCACAAGGGGAGGGAGGATGGGGGGTTTCCTCCTCTGCTCAGGTGACAACAAATGCAGATGATCATTTTTAATGAGGTCAGCGCTGCTGCTGCTGCTGCTGCTGCTGCTGCTGCTGTAGGTCAGGATAACCAACAGAGACGGGCTTCCCCAGCCCAGCCAGCAAACAGCAGTCTGTAGGCTCTGACTCTGACTTGTCCTGCCAGCAGGTCACTCCTGCGCGGGTCAGTTTAATCAAGTTTCACCGGAACACACAGGAATCGGTTACAGTTACAAGGGAGTAAATAAATTAAAGATGCCCACAAAAAAGAAAAAAACAGGACAGAGAGCAGAGGAAGAAACCAAAGATGTAGATGACGAAGACTCAGAGGATCAGGCACCAAAAACCAAGAAGAAAAGTAAGCAGGCGAGTGAGTCAAAGGATGCTGGACGCCTAAAGAAGAAGAAGAAGTTAAAGGACAGTGATGAAGAAGGATACAATTCTGACACATCGGAACCTGAAGTGAAGAGCACAAAGAAAAAAGGACAAGAAAAGGTCAAGAAAAAGAAGAAAAAAGGCAAAGAAGAGAGCGGGGGTGAAGAGAGCAATGAGTCACAGGAGACAGACAATGAAGATAACAACAATGTCTCCAAAGGTAAAAAGAGAGGAGACAAACTCCCTGATGTGATTCAGAACACCAACAAAGGCTCCAAGAAGTCCTCAGCCAAAGACAAGATGGGGTCAAAGGACAAAAAATCCAAAGGCAAAGAGGAGGATGAACCAGCAGCAGGGGAAGAGGAAGAGGAAGGGAAGAAGAAAAAGAAAGAAAAGAAGAAGAAAGGTTCAGTGAAAGGAGACAGCGATGACGACACCAAGAAGACAAAAGGCAAGAAGAAGAAGGTTGAAAATTACGTGGAAATCTTTGAGAATGAACTTCGAAACTATGAGCCAGAAAAAGTGGAAAACTACGAAGATGAGTATCACAAAAAGAAAGGTAAAAAATTTTTTTTTTTTATTTCACCATGCTTAATACACAAAAGATTAGAGAGAGATATGTGACATTAATTCATGGAAGACAACTGGATGTAAGTTCAGTATGAGAGAAGACATTTGACACTTGGAGGTGAATTCTTGATTGCAGTTACGGTTAGTCTGAGTGGCTCCATCAGTCATGAGTCCATGCTTTAGTTTAATGTTCATGGTAACTTTACACTCAGAGAAGTGGTATCATATGTATCATCAGCATGTTACCTGCAGCCCACCGTCACATGACACCCGTCACTCAAACTTTGGTTTCACAGTCATCACTTCATCTAAGGTTCCTTTCTGGCACTCGCTGTGAAAAAGTGAAAATATCTCAGCATAAATTCATCTCCACACACATTATAATTACTTAATTTTATAATGTGATAAATGTCAAATATTGTTGCATTGCAAATTATACATTTTACTATAAAAATAGAGGATTAACTGAAGAAAACAGGGAAAGTGTGTACATTAATTATTCATAGTAAGGGTTCTACTCATTATCATATGAATAATTGTTTTTATATTTTATATGAATAAAGACATTTAATTTAATTGTACATTTCAAAACCCGTTTACAGTGCTTTGCTGCAAGTTTAGATGAGTAAAAAATTATTCTAAAACACAACAAGACAACAGATTTGAATGGCTGAATTTGCAGGCTGTTTCACGTTTCTCATGTTTTTTTTTTTCATAACACATGTTTATGAAATGATTCAGTGTATGAGGTGGTGACCATCACTGGTGATGAGAGAGGAGCCGGCACAGATGCCAATGTGTTTGTTACTCTTTTTGGAGAATATGGCATCACTCCCAAAGTCCACTTGGCCAGCAAGTAAGTCCACCAGAATTTAAACAATCTAAAGAGCAAATTCTTATCAATCACACCACCAAACAGATCCTTACGTTTTTACCTTTTTTTTTCACTTTCACAGCACAGAAAAGAAGTATGTACACCTGCTGTGACTTTGGTATCATCATCATTTTGCATGGTTGTGTGTGGATTATGTTTTTTTTGGCACCCTATTCAGTTAACCTGATTCTCTGTGACCTTTTAGATATAATATGGTGACCAAAACCTCGTTTATTTTGTGTTTTCAGGAGTCGCACAGCCTTTGAAAGAGCCAAAACTGACGTGTTCAGAATCAGAACTCATAATGTTGGAACCATAAAAAAGATAAGGTACAGCAGAGTCACTTTACTTCTGATCTTTATACCTCACTTTAATTTGTTTGCAAGAAAAAAATCCTTTGATGTCTTTTTTTTTTTTGGTTGCTTCAGGATTGAGCATGATAACACGGGTATGAACCCCAGCTGGTTCCTGGACAGGGTGGTGGTCACAGATGTGATCCGGCCTCACTTGAGGTTCTATTTTGCCTGCAACAACTGGTTCAGTAAGGTGGAGGGAGATCACCTCTTTATCAGAGACCTGCTGGGCAGCATGGACCCCATGGACATGCCCAAATGTACACACACACACACACACACACACACACACACACACACACACACACACACACACACACACACACACACACACACACACACACACACAGAGAAATGAGGTTTCAGTGTGTCTAATATTATGTTGTGTGTTTTTTTTTTCTTACAGATAATAAATACATCTTGACCGTGTTCACTGCGGATATAAAGGGCAGCGGAACAGATGCAGACGTCTTTATCAATATCTTTGGGGAGTTTGGCGACACAGGTGTCAAGTACCTCCTACCAAAGAGAATAACAGTTTTTCCACAGTTCAGTTGAATTAATGTGCGTTTTTTTTCTTGCAGGGGAGCGGCGACTTGACAATGACAAAAATAACTTTGAACAGGGCACGGAGGACAAGTTCACCCTCGAGGCACCAAACTTGGGCAAAGTTAGAAAGATCACCATCGGCCATAATAACAAGGGCTCCTCAGCGGGCTGGTTTGTAGACAAGGTAAAGAAGAATGCCATTTGTTACATAAGAACATTTACCTTACTACTATACATCATCATGTGGAAAGTCTCTCCTCTGTGCCTCACACTGCTCAGATCTGCCTCTACAGTGGTACTTAAGACATGTGATCCTCTGATTTCCTCTGGTGTCTCTGCTCCTCCAACACATACAGTGTGGGCAGCTAAGCAATGACTTCATTCAACATACAGACACACACACACACACACACAGAGGCATGGAGCACACATGTCGTCATTCTACCCTCTGCGTAAATGGAAACCATGCCTCATTAAGGGATAGCCTTTCAACGAACGGACAGATGAGTCGGGAGATTTGTTGGTTACTGCAGCACTGACACCAAAGATCAGGAGTGACAGGAAGAATGTTTTTACATTCAAATTCACATAATGATCCGATGTGTCTTTGTTTACAGGTGATCGTTGATGATCTGGGAAACAAAATATTGTATGAATTTCCCATCAGTCGCTGGTTTGCTATTGATGAGGATGATGGGAAGATCCAGAGGGATATTTTAGTGGGAGGGAGCCAACCCACAGGTGAGGAGGACATTTGTTTTCACTTCCTCGGTTGTTGAGTTGCATATGAAAGATTCCACAGTAAAAAATTAGCAGTCACAACACTGCTAATACAAAGAGCAGACAAAGCTTGCCAAAAAGCCTGCAGTGTAATCATTAATTCTAGTCGGGCTACTTATGTTAGTTGGTTCCTGCTCAGCTCCTCTGGAGTAGAGATGCTCTGAACCGTAGTGACTCACATCAGGCATCGCCTCTGATAGCCTGACATGTAACTGTATCCACCAGGTATTGTGTACAACGTCCAGATTGTGACAGGAAACATCCGAGGTGCTGGGACCAACTCCAAAATCCACATTGTTATGCACGGCACGAAAGGCATGAAGAACAGCGGCAAGGTGATGAGAGGCGACCGCACTTCATTTACAACACAGAGGCTGTATGTTTTTCTGTATAAGTCAGAGCAGGGGAAGACATTTCTCCACGCTGAAATGTTTGTTTACTTCACTGCACAGAAATAATTTAGTAGGCAACCAAGGAGGCCACTTTTAATGACAGCCACAGGCATTATGTTTTCTGGATGTCCATTCATTTGTGTCATTCTTGGCATTGCAATTTATTCACCTGCTCAGATTTTATTCAAATTTGTTGCAAACATTTACTGGTGTTCCACCTTTCACCACTCTGTGTGGAGTTTGTGTCTGCTGGGGTTACACATGAACCCACATGCAGCTGGGAGAGTAACCGGCTTCCTCCCTCATGCCAAAGACCTGAATGTTAGGCTGTAAGTTTGGGTGTTTGTTCCTGTTAGCCCTGCAATAGACTGGAAACCTCTCACCCTCTGTCAGCTTGGATAGGCTTTAACCTCCCTGTAGAAGGACAAAGCAGGTTAAAAAAATGGATGGATGGACATTCGTTTAGACTTCAAATATGGACTGGGTAGATTTATGTGACACATTTTTTGGCTGCATGTGAAGAATTTGTACAAAAATTCAAAACTTGTACATCTTTATCTGCTGTCTTTGATTCTTTTCTCGTTGTTTGTTTTCATAAGCCACACTCATGCTGCAAATTATAACCACATATCTGTTTTGTTTCTGTTTCCTTTGTGTATCCTGCAGGTGTTTCTTGAGGGAGGAAAGTTTGAACGGGGTCTGACAGACATTTTTAATGTGGAGATCGCTGCCCTCCTTAGCCCCCTGAGCAGAGTCACCATCGGCCATGACAATGGAGGAGTCAGTGCCGGCTGGTACTGTGAGAAGGTACACCGATATGTTAATATTAACACTTAAATTGACACTTACATGCAGTGCAGTCTTTCTGTGAATTAGCTTAGCTGAGTATATTTGTTTTTTTTTGTCAGGTGGTGGTGTACTGCCCATTCACGGGGATCGAACAGACTTTCCCGTGCAGTAAATGGCTGGATGACAAAGAGGGAGACGGGCTGATAGAGAGAGAGCTCTATGAGATGGTGTCACTCAGGCAGAAGAGACAGAAGAGTGAGCTGAATGTCAATAAGCGCTGTTATTGTGTTTCCTGAAATGCTGAGGAAAAGAATCCAAAACTCCATTAAGTGTACCAGACATTTGCATAATGACTGAGCAGACAGGCTGTCCTCATTCGGCTTTGTATGATTGCTTATGTAATGATCAATTTTAAAGAGCTGTAAATAGTGATGCAGTTATGACATACAAACATATACATATTTGCTTTATCTGTCCATTCACACCAAATGTGTAAACTGATTTGGATCTTTTCAGAGCACCCCTGGTCTTTGTGGATCTGGACATCAGATCTGCCCGGCGCAGGAACCGACGCTGACATCTCCTTCCAGGTTTACGGAGAGAAAGGCAAGTCAGACGAGATCCGGCTGGACAACAGAACGGACAACTTTGAACAGGGACAGACAGACAGGTTTATGGTGAGAAATTAAGACCACACATTATTATTATCAACAAATCAGGGATTGATTGACTGATGTTCTCTGGACGGGAACTCTCAGGTTGAGCTGCCAGACTTTGGAAAATTGACCAAACTTCGTATATGGCATGAGAAGAGGAATCCATTTGCAGGATGGCATCTCAGCAAGGTGAGCAGCAGCAGCAGAAGAAGAAGAACCTGCATTTTAACTGTTGAATAATAATCAACATATTTCCTGATGAAATATGTCAGATGAAACAAGCTTGTCTTTGCTGAATCAGGCAACTTTAATGAAGACTCTAACAAAGGAGAAGTACACATTTCCTTGTGAGCGGTGGCTGGACACTAATGAAGACGATAACGAGGTCGTGAGGGAGCTGCCCGCCACTGGAGATCTGATCGCTGAGCCTCTGCCCTGTATGTATACACAGCTGCTCCACTGAATACAAAGACGAGTGTAAACCATGAATGAATCATGTTAACCTCTTCTTCTGCAGTGATCAAATACAGAGTGACAGTCTGCACAGGGACAGTCAGTGGCGGCGGCACAGATGCAGCAGTTTTTCTGAATCTGATTGGAGACCAGGGCGACAGCGGAGAGCGGCAGCTGGTCAACTGCAAAAACAACATCAACAAGTTTGAGAAGGGAAATGTGCGTACACAGGAAATCATGCCTGGTCTTTTAGCTTCATGCCGATAGTGACTTATTGTGCAGGTATATTTTCACTAACTGTTGTACATCGAATAGTCAAAGTTTGTAACATTTTGTTTTGTTTTGTTTTTTTTCTTCCAGTTGGACGAGTTTATAATTGAGTCTGTAAACATCGGGCAGATCCGCAGAGTGAGGATCGGACACGATGGCAAAGGCGGAGGCTGCGGATGGTTTCTGGATAAAGTGGTTGTCAGAGAGGAGGGACAAGCTGAGGCCCACGCCGTGGAGTTCCCCTGCGGCAGGTATACAGTGGTCTATCTGTCCTGTCTGACACCAACAATCATACCACAGCACAGCCAGATGTGAACTGAAGCTTTGAATGTGCAGCTGAACAATTTGAATTATTTTGCTGCTGCCACAAAAAATGGCAGATTGGATAGTTATATCAATAAGTGTATACTTGTGTGTGTAAAAGATGAGATGGACATTTGTTCACTTTGCAGGTGGCTGGACCGGAATGAGGATGATGGACAGATTGTTCGGGAGTTGGTGCCATTATCAGACGGACAGCGTCTTTTCAGTAAGTTAGAGGAGACTGCAAGGTTAGTATTTAGATTACATTCTCATAGTGTGTGTGTGTGTGTGTGTGTGTGTGTGTCAGATGTGAACTATCACATTGCAGTAAAGACAGGCAGCATCCCTGGGGGCAGCTCAGACTCCAACGTATTCGTCAAACTTTACGGGGAGAAAGGTGACACCAGTAAGGTGATGCTGGTGGTCTCTGCTAACAACCTGCGGAACTACTTTGAGACGGGCCGCGTTGACATCTTCATCGTGGAAACCTTTGATATCGGACAGGTGATAGAAGATTCAATTTGTGTGGTGTGTCTGTTACTTATCACATGTCTGTTCATCTGATTCCAGATCAACCGTCTGATGATCGGGCACACAAATGAAGGCATGCGTGCCGGCTGGTTTCTGGACAGTGTTCAGATCATGGTTCCAGTTCACGGGAGGCATTACATGTTCCCAAGTCACCGCTGGCTGTGTAAGGACGAGGCTGATGGGAAGACAGAGGTGGAGATTTACCCCAGTGAGATCCTGGACATGCAGCAACGTATGCACACACACTTTTACAGCATTAAGTCAGATCAATTTAAAGAACCTTCCACATCTTCTTGCTCATCTTCCATTAGGGGTCGCCACAGTAAATCATCTGTTTCCATCTTACTCTGACCTCAGCATCCTCATGTCTTAACTTGACGTCCTCTTTTAGCACATCCATATGTCTCCTCTCTGTTCTTCCTCTTGCCTGGCAGCACCACTTCCAACACACCTTCTACCAATATAACCACTATCCCTCCTCTCCACATGTCCAAACCATCTCAGTGTGGCCTCTGTGCTCATTCCTGAGCTTGTCCATCTTGTTCATCTCTGCTACCTCCAGCTCTGCCTCTTTCTCACTGCTCCTGTCTCTAAACCATCCTGCGTACACCTTTCCTTAGATTCTTGCTGACACTCTCCTGACACACACTTGTATGTAACTCGTATGTTTTACTGTTTCTATTAACACTAAATCTGATTAAATTTGCCTTTTCTCAGTTATGAACTATGAGGTAACAGTGACGACTGGAGATGTGACGTTTGCCGGCACCAATGCCA
Source organism: Ambassis agassizii (assembly GCA_036025115.1). Taxonomy (NCBI): domain Eukaryota; kingdom Metazoa; phylum Chordata; class Actinopteri; family Ambassidae; genus Ambassis; species Ambassis agassizii. The sequence goes on from JAVQJX010131658.1 coordinate 13,397, forward strand.
AAGTGTTCATCCAGATCTACGGTGAAAAGGGGAAGACTGAGGTCCTCAGGCTTGAAAGCAGATCCAACAACTTTGAGCGAAACACCACAGAGATATTTAAGGTATCAAAGGCAGATTTTAATGGCTGAAAAAATCTGCTTGTCCAAATGTTGCATTTAAACCTTACAAACCTTTTTTTTCCTCCAGATTGAGGCCAAAGATGTGGGGAAGATCTTCAAGATACGCATCGGTCATGATGGCTCTGGTATCGGGGCTGGCTGGTTCCTGGACACAGTGGACGTCAAACATCTAATAATGGCTATGGTGCCCAAAGAGAAGAAAAAGGATGACAAGAAAAAGAAGAAGAAAAAAAAGAAGGATGAGGATGATGAGGAGGAGGACGGGGGAGAGGAGATGCAGGAAGTGGTCTTGACGTATCATTTCCCGTGTTCACGCTGGCTGGCTGGGGGAGAGGAGGACGGCGAGCTGGTGGTGGAGCTACTGCCTGAGGATACAGAAGATCTGGAAAGTATGAAATAACTTAACTAAACATTTTGTCTGCCAAGCTTCTGGCTTTAAACATTTTGAGTTCAAGCTGATGACATGATTTCATTTTCCTGGCAGTCGTGCTGCTAGAACTGCCAACATAATACAAAACAAAACCTGTCGCTGTCATGGATGAAAAAAAAAAAATTACCAAAACTGTTTTTTCTAATGAAGCTGCACTGACAGATTCAGGAGCATCAAAATCTGTCCATTAAATATATATATAAAAATCAGAATTCTTATCATATAAACCCTTGAGATAAAAAATAAAGATACATGTAGAAGATAGAAAAAGAAGGATTACATTGAATTCAAAATACTTTATTCTGCTTTCTAATGCTCTTCCTTGCTCATGTTTTGCCTGCCTTGGTCATGCAGCATTTAATAATATAGATGCTATACATGAATCTAATCATTTAATTTAAGTAGCCGACTATGTAAACCAGGTTTCCAATAGTGTTTTAACCCATTTTCCCAGCGAGCGCACTGCTGTCATCATTATTCCAGCTTCTTCACTGACACCACGGCTTCCTTTACTGTCAGTCAAGACATTTAATTAGTCACAGTGGCATCCCCTGTGATTAAACAAGCAGGAAAAAATAACGCAAACAATATAAAATATAAAATGCTGTTTTGTTTGCTGATTTAAAGTTAAATTTTGTTTTAGGCCATTAGTGCTGCATCCAACAGCGAGCAGAGAGAAAATCTCCCAGATTCATAAATAATACATCTTTTAATACATTTGATCAAGACTACAGACACACACACACACACACACACATCTATAGAGACTGTCTTTTATATTTTAGGCCATGTTTCAGTCTTGCGCTCAGTCTTGTTGTTATGGACACACATGGTTTGATTTGACACAGTTTCCTGTCTGACATATGTGTGACGGGTTAATGAGGTGTTATAATTCATCCCTTGTGTTGTCTGACAGTCAACACCTATGAAGTGTGTGTCTTCACTGGTGACATGATGGGAGCCGGGACCGATGCCAATGTCTTCATTAATATTTATGGGGAAAACGGAGACACTGGAGAGCGCTACCTGAAGAATTCTGACAACCTCAACAAGTTTGAGCGTGGGCAGGTAAAGATGGATGACTTACTAGGAGAGTACTGGAGGGATCAGAATGCAAAAATATTAATTTACCAGTTTAATAAAAATAATAATGAAGTTAGAAGTATAAATATATCCTTCCTTTTCTAGAGGGGTACTTTGCTTAAAACGAGCCTTTAGTTAGTCAAAGACTCAAGCACTTCCACGCAACATGAGCCTTGCATTGTGAGGTCGTTGTGTATGTGTGTGTGTGTGTGTGCACATTCTGGTTGGATTACAAGCTCTCCTGCAGGCGAGCCAGCTGTGACTGTGAGGTAAAGCTCTGAGGAGTCCTCTGTGTCATTGAACCTGTCCTACTTTTACTCCTTACCTTATCCACACATGTGTGAATTATTCATCTCTACATTACACCTGCCTCTGTGGGCAAAACAAAGGGCCAGAGTAAGTTTATTTCTAACCCACTGACCAGAAGCAACAATGGCCCTGTGTCATTTAGTGACAAAGTGTCCACAGACTTTGTAGACTGTTTACCTCTGACAGAAAAGTTATAGTCACACTGAAGGTTTCTTTTGTTAAAATAGCACCAAAGATAACCTTTTTATAGGTAAAAATACAAGTCTTCCCTCTTATTATTTAATAACATGATGAAATTATTACAATCATAGTGTGAACTGCATATTATTGTTGAAAAGATAAAGCATCTGGTCCTTAGTAAGTCTTAAAATTAGGGACAAGAAAAATTGACGGCTGATCCACCCGTCTGTTTTCACTGGATTCTTGCTTTTTGGTGATGTTGTTTTGCAGGAGGATGTTTTCACCGTGACAGCTGTTGATTTGGGTCCTCTTAAGAAGCTACGAATCCGCCATGACAACTGTCAGTCTCACTCATCCTGGTATCTGGACCGTGTTGAGATAGTGGACACAAAGGATGACACAACGTAGGTGAAATTAACACTCAGGGTTTTTTTGTAACAACTTGGAGTGCTGAACAGAGGTCTGTCCCTGAAGATACTACTTCCCATGTAACCGCTGGCTCGCAGTGGATGAGGACGACGGGCAGATAGCGAGGGAGCTGGTGCCCGTGGACGAGGCCTTCATGAGGAACGATGATGAGGATGAGGATGGAGCAGCCACTCTGGGGCTGGAGCAGAAATGTAACATACTTTCACACACTCACATCTTAGCAGACAAGATAAAAGAAAGCTGTGTTTAAGTATTTATCTGCTCGGGTGTAGACGAGAACAAAGAGGGGCTGGTGTGTTAGTGTGAAGATGAAAAGAATCTGACTTGTTAAATTTATCTTACAGCCATGTCGACCACGTACACTCTTAAGATAAAAACTGGAGAAAAGAAGTACGCTGGAACTGATGCAAACGTCTTTGCCATCCTCTTTGGTGAAAACGACGACACAGGTGTGATCAAACAACAAATTCCTGACATCATGATGACAGGCCTGTGCTCTATAATCACATTCTTCATGTCACTCACAGGGATCGTCAACCTGAAGGCCTGTAAGAACTACAAAAATAAGTTTGAACAGGGGATGATCAACGAGTTCACTTTGGAGGCCGTGGACTTGGGTGACCTGGAGAAGCTCCGAATTGGACATGACAACTCAGGTGAGGGGGAAAAAAAGCCTCTACAGAGCATAACATAAGCAGCACACTTGAATGAAACTCATTTATCAACCATCAGGGGGGTCACCTGGCTGGTTCTTGGACTGGATCGAGATCGACGCCCCCTCACAGGGTCAGAGGCTTCGCTTCCCGTGTGGGCGCTGGCTGGATAAAGCAGAAGATGACGGTGCCATCGTGAGGGATCTCTATCCTGCTGAGTTACAGACTGAGTTCTACACACCATGTGAGTGAACAGCTGGAGCTCTGATCCATTAGTGGGAATAACAGAGCACTGATTGAGATGTGTAAAAGTGCTTTATGCACAACTTTACTCTGCTAAAAGCGTGGAAGCTTTGGCAGAGAAATGTGTTTGAAGCACTCACTCTGCTTGTTGGAGTATCGACTCTGACTTGTAATGAGTGTTACAGTAGATTCACTGTGGGGGTCTTCTTTACTTACAAATGAAACAAAGCCACTGAAGTCATAGATAATGGTGGATCTTTGTCTAACACCATTAAAAACACTCACAGAAAATCAGTAAGTATAAAGAACTTTTGAAACTGGGCTCTTCTAATATTTCATAGAAATTCAACCATTTTTTCCAAAATAATGCTTAATGATTACAACCCTTAATTAATCAGATCAGATCTCACAGTAGTGGAA
>JAVQJX010131709.1:0-19312 GCA_036025115.1 Ambassis agassizii
ATTCTGCTTAAACAGCCTACATAAACACCCACAACCCCCCCCCCCCCCCCCGCCCCCCCACCACCACCACCACCACCACCACCACCACCACACACACACACACGATGCCCCACTAGCAAGGGATGAGGAGGACTTGCGTGCAAGTGTTTCCCAGGAGGCAGTTGTAGACTGAGGGTTCTGAGGCCTGCGGATGGCTCTAGATGGCGGTTAGTGAGGAACCTTTTTTTTTGCCTACTCTTGTCTTACCCCACCCCCTTTCTGAGCTCAGGCAGTGATCGTAATGGGGGGTGACAGCTCACCTCTCCCTAGCGTGCCTACAGTCCTTGGAGCGTTAGACCCCCCCGCGTAACCCTACTGCCACCCCTTAGTCCCAGAAGGCCACAAAGGTTACTCCATATGTTAGTCTGAGGATTCTTGTGAATCTTTTTATCCTCAAGACAAGTGTATTTTCTGCCAAGTCTAGAATGATTTGTTCACATCAAGTCAAATGTGATACATTTGTGCCTATTCTTCACGTGCTAAAATTATTTGCACCATGTGGAATCATTGTTTCATGTTGTTTTGCACTGTCATCGTCTGCTTCATGTTCTGTGTGCGATTCAGTGGTGTGAAAAGATTCAGGGCCTGGAGTTTCACATCTATTAAAGGCTTCATGTTTGGAGAGGGAAGTGATCTGATGGCCTGATGTTGTACATTCACTTACATGGACTGTTTGAATGGGGACGTCATGTACGCTTGCTTCATCACCCACTATGAATGTGTGAGGATACATTCATATATGAGTTGCTGAGCTTGTGTTTCACTGGCTTTTAATCCACGTATATCTAAAATGCCTATTATTTTTTCAAAGATGATGTTGAATAACTTTTAAATATAACTATAAAGTCATACACCTCAGTTAAATTACAAAGTTCAAACAAACATAAAATCTTTCACGGCATTTGACAATAACTTCTGTGCCTACTGCTCACTTCATTTAGTCATATCAGAAATAACTTGCTCACCCAAACAAGAGGAAAAAAATCCCAATCATATACATTTCAGTTGACATGAAAGTGAACAATCTTTTTGGATGCAAGTTTTGCATGGATGGAAGAGATGCAATCCAAAATTCAGATTAAATCTCTGCCATGGATTTCATACATAATTGCACATCTTCTTTTTATATTGTGTGCATGTGTGAATCTTGGTAAGAATGTTATGCTTCTGCAGGACATGAAGTTTTGCACAGGTATTTACAGGCAGTGAAATTATATAATGAGTAGTATGTATACTGAGAGTAGGGTTTGCGTGCTTAGATGAGAGAGGATTCGAGCCATAAAAGCACGTGTAGCAGTGAATATTAGATTAGGCAGAGTGTTAGCAGGGTCACTCTCTGTACAGAAAGAAGTGCTTTCCCCGTCTCAAACACACTTGCTGCCCCCCTTTCTGTCTCTCCCTCACTTTGTTTCTTTTGTCGGATGCATCCTCCCGTAGTCCTCTTTTTTTAATCATGGTCAGCTTTTTAAGAGCACTGCTCTCTCCACATTTAGGAGCCTCATTCCAACTTAACAGCATTCACATTTATCGTTTCACCTCATTTGCTTCCAGAAAGAAAGTAAACGTGGCACCTTATAAGCTGCTGCCCTTTTAAAGAAGTTGCATCATGGAGAATAATCAAAATAAACTAAAAAAAACACACACAGGTGACCTGTGAAGTTAGATGCTTAGACAGAAGTGCACAGTAAAAGCAGCACTGCTGTGGGAATCAACCCACAATGTTAGAATATGTTAGATAAGTGCCAAAGGGATGTGCAGCTTTCTGGCATCATCTCTAAACGCCCTGCAGGCTAAAGTGGAATCCCAGCCACACCCCTTATATCACCCCATGCAATGTTTGGGGACAAATACAGCACATACCCTGCACACGCAACATTTTTTTTCACACCACAAGAGTCCTTTTTTGTTTCTCACCGTACTGAGTGTATTTCCACTTTGGGCCTTAATGGCAGCCTACATATCAGAGAGAATGCGCTGGCTTGGTGTAATCTGACTTGTCTTAATTACAGGCGATATCCAGTAATAGGCTGCTTCCATAGATATCGGCCATTAGAGCAGTGTCTCTGGCAGGAGGGGTCTGATTGGCTACGAGGTGGGTGATAAAGAAGCTATGCCTCATTTCCCTCCAATTTTTTGTTCACACATCCCTGTATTAAAGTCAACCGTGAAGATGGAGAAGGACTGTGTTAAACTGATTTATGTGCTCTCCTGTTTGGTAGTAGCTAATCTGCTCTGCCTGATTGCATTGTCAGCAGTCAGTGCTCCTGTACAAAACATTATTTTAGTGAATTAATGTTACTTTGGCGAAGTTTCAATGCTAAAGTTTTTTTTATTAAATACTTATTTTTCTAGGTTTATAGTGCAATCTGTTCTCTGTGTTGCCAGCTTATAAGTCGTCCCTGCCCAGGCTTGCTTGTGTGGTTCAACTTCCAAAACCTCAAACCAAGCAGCTCTTGTCTGCTAATTGAACTACACCACAACAAGTGTCCTTAAATAGACTTTCGGAACTTTCCGCTGGATTTTACAGACGTGCTTTTTTATCTCTTCCTGCAAGTTTACGCATGCTGTCTTGACAGCTCTCTGTGAGCTTGCCTTGAGGGTGATTTGGGTGCCATGATTTACATTGATGTAAATGATGACCATGAGGATATTGATGATACTTTCATAATCCTTCCATCTCACCCATTCACAATGCCTTTGTTAGCGTCAAAGCAGCATGTGATCTGATGACATGATATGTTTGAGTAATTCTACAGACAGCTTCACCATCCATTTCAAATGCCATAAAACAAAGTCAAACCATTAAAGATAATATACCCATTATTAGTATGGAAATTAGAAATGGAATGCCATAGAGTACAGAAAGCTTGTCACTTGAGTGACAGTTAAAGACACCCCTGGTTCAGTGCACTGTATTTAAGATATGTTTGATGTTTTTCAAACTCCATATTTGGCATATTATCCTCGGGTGGCAGCTCACACCTTGTTGGTATTTAAGACAGATTTCAGTGAATATTACTGGATTGTGATGGTGGTTGCATTTAAGGGTGCAGCTTCCTCATAACAGGGAGGTGTCGTCTGCTGACAGATCACTGTCTGGATGAGAGAGCACAGCAGCATCCCACCTCATTACCGTAGCAACACACTAACCGAGGGACCGACACACTGCTCGCTGTGATTAAGATGTAAATTTCCTCTAATTGGAATGTAAATTCATACATTTATATGAAGACGTCAGCTGTCAGATTGCAATATTGTGTCCTTTTTTCTCCCTCTCCCCTGTTCCCCAAGCAGGGACTAGGTGCCTGTAATCTGTATCATACTCCCGCAGCCCATCCTGGGATTTGCCGTTTGTTTAATGGCGAGCCCATTGTCCTGCATCCAACCCGTCATTGTAATGCTTCCCATTCATGTTTCTGTGTTTTGTTGCAGTCTGATTTGCTCTCGCTACCTGTGTTTGTTCTTCCATGCATGGCTGAGCCGTCAGGGCTTTGGGGATGGGGAGGGACTTTGAGACGGGGCTGGGGTCATTGGGTGGCCGTATTTTGTGTGTGCATCGATTACTTCTGCTGAATGTTCCTCAATGCAAATAAGTCTGCCACTTTGAGAGGAAGCACATGTATCTGAAGTAATTAATTTTACCCTTGAATGCCAGCTGTGGTGTTGGTGTGATGTGTTCCAAATTGGGCTTTCTCACCAAAAAGGTGTTAATTTAGGGATTTGGCAGATGAAGTAAGTGTGTTTGCCAATGTATATGGCCAGCATAACTGAGAAGCATTGTTTTTGTTCTGCCAGTTCTCAGATTGTACTGTCATGTGAGATTATATTGTGATATTGTAAATTCTCCCCACTCAAAAACAGCATGTCAGTCTAAGTCATGTTACTGCTTGCCACAGCCGTCTGTGTGATGAATCCATGGTTTTTCTGACATCAACATTTTTATGTGCATGTTTTGTTAAATCATTTCTGAACATTTGTTGACTTATAGTGACAGAAAATATTATAGTATGTTCGTATGATACCTTATTTTTTACACAGTATGCTTTAACAATACTTACAATAGTAAACGATTATTGTATATTATTAAAACATAATATTAAAACTATCCGCATTTTTATTTGTTTTGTGTTTTGTATGGTCTCTTGGCCACAATTTTGATTAGCTTTATTTGGCCATATCTTTGATTTTGGGTTGTCCTCTTTTGCTAATGGTGTTAAACGTTGCATTTGCAGTGATCAAAATGTCCTTTGAGTCCTTTTTGCACACTGAAAGATTATATTTACAACCCACATCGCTTGTCATTGTGAGTAAAATTAGTGACTACAATCTCTTCCATTGGTTTTGTAAAAGGCTGAACTGACTGGCGTGTCAGATCTTGCCTTCTAGCAATGCTCTGATGAGTACAAAATCAGGAAGTTTTCTTCCTGATTGTATATTTGTGGTTTGTACAGATCATTGAAATGTTTCTGGGTGTGTGCTTGAGATTCTTGCATATCTCCTGTACATTCCTCTCAGGCACAGGTAGTGTGTGAAATCCCTCAAGTCACGCAAGTCTATGTATGAAGGAAGTACAGGTGCAGGATAGGTGTGACAGCCAGTGTCAGTGTTGTTGGAGAAATTAAGAAAAACACTGAAGTGCTCAGGTAGAACCTCCCAGACAAATTGAGCAGAGAAGAAAAGATGAGAAGGGTGAAGGGCCCCTTCAATTATTTATGTCCAGTCAGAGCTGAGAATATGTAAATTACATGGTGATTGTAAAAGGTCATTAGGTCTTGTGTTTTATGTGACAGAGAGTGGACCTCTCCTCTCAGCGTGACTCCAGCTGAGCTGTATACCAAGAATTCTCAATATGCTGCCACTGCATGTCAACACTACTCCACCCACCTGTAGCACCAGACCTGTGTGACATGTCCTCCCTCAATTAGCCCTCCATCAGGAAGGAATCCTAATAAACCTGCTCCTTTCACTTCCATTCCATCCATCATCTTGTGTTTATTGCACCGAATCAACAGCGTGGAAAACTGACATGTTCTCAGCCGTTGTTTCTGCTAACCAGGAATCTGCCTCTGGTCAGGTGAACCAGCTTGTTCTGGTCATGTGGGTTATTATCAGGTTGTAGATGTGTTTGTTCATAATGGAGAGAAGCTTTTCTGGAATAACATTTTTTACTTCTCTCCACAAACACACACACACACACACACACACACACACACACACACACACACACACACACACACACACACATCATCCCCAGTAACTCACTGTTCCACCTATCACCCGACTTGCCAGTGTTTGAGGAGGAAGTGAATCATCTCTATTGCCTTTGTGTGCCAAAATAAAAGATGATTCAGTTAGGACAAGCTGGTCCTTTAATTTTATGTATTAGTTAGAATTACATTCATATATTATTAATGATACTCATTAACTTCGCAGGCCCTTTTTTCATGCAGTCCACAACACATCTAACCAAGCTTTGCTCGCTATAATCACAGCACATAAATACAAAAGAAGAGCTAGGTAAGAACTGGGGCAGAGAGAGACAAACAGAGGAAGAGAGAGAGACCATTTTGTCCCCCAGGTATGACAGAGTCACTCATGCAGAAAGATCCCACATGGAGGGAGGTGGGAGAGGGGGGTGGTGTGTGAGAGGGGGGCATGAAGGAACTCTTGGCTTCCTCTCCTCGTTTGTACCTCCCTTCCCTGAAAACACATCTGTCTTGTATTCTCTGCCACACACCTTTCCTGCATCCCTCGCTCACCTTCTCACTCCAGTAACAGAGACTTTTCACTGTTAACAGCTTAAAATGTTTTTTTCTCGTACGCAAGGTGCAAGTGACACATCTCATGCCACCTGCCATTTTGTCAAACTTTCTGGGGATTGAGCTGTGTAGGTGCCAGGTCGATATGTTCTTAGCCCATATTCTTTGGCCTTCGGATACACTGCTGTAACCGTTAACACAAGCGGTCCTTCTTGCATGCAAATATGTGTCGGTTCTACAGTGATCACCACTTTAGACGCCGGCAAAGCTATCTCATGGCTGCATGCATTAAAACAATTAAACTTTGCCCCTCCCCCGCCACAACAGTCATTTGCGGATGTGTTGGGTGAAATTTAGCAAGAAATTATCATTTTCTGAATCACTTCACTCTGCTTGCTCTCTGTTTGTTTCATTCTTTCTCTTTCTCCGTTTCGTCTTTGAGCTCTTTTAAAGACTTGGAGCCCCCTGCATGTTCTTCTTTTTGCTTCTTTTCTCTGTACTTTTTTTTTCATCATTATCCAACAGCACTTTTCTGTGCGTGCAAATGCTTTCTGAACGGCGTCCTTTCTTCCCTTTCAGGCTGGATGTCATTGTTGCTGCCTGTGGGCTGGGTGTATTTATTTAGGGGTAATTGGTGTGTGGATGAGTGAGGTAATGAGGTGCATCCACACTTGGCTGCTCCCCTCCCTGAGAGCCTGAGACAGACGTAGCCTAGCTGGGCTCCGGCTTGAGCTGTACCACACTGCTGTCTCCTCCACACAGGCCAGAATGGCTCTTTCATACCCAGGTGGACAAATACAATCACTAAGGTTGATACCTCAATGAGGCGTCTGCAGTTTGAAGTGGTGTGTATGTGTGCATGAGTGCATATCCATGTGCATGTATTTGTGGAAGGAGAGTGAAAAAAAACGGGGCTTGGTTGTTTGCTTGTCTCTGTCTTGAGTCCTTGTTTGTCTTGCAGCTTGTGTTTGTATAAGTGATTTTCCCTGTGTGTTTGTAAGTGCATGTATATCAGGCTGAGTGGGTGTTCAATGGAGCTCAAGGAGGACCTTTGGCTCTCATAGCCCCCTGCCAACCTCAAACTGCCCCTGATGTCCTGCAGAGTTACCTAATGATTTCACTTACACCTCCCTTATCTGTCTGGCCGTGTGGCAAGAACCGTCTGACGCTTCAGCCTTTACATGCCATTTGCTGCCTCATATCCTGTGAAATTCAATTGCACAGCTCTAACTGTAGCCAGAGTAGGGGGATCTCCCTCTCTCTCTCTCTCTCTCTCTCCCTTCTTCTTTCTTTCCTCTCACACGTTCCCTCTGTCTCTTCCTCTATCTGCCATCTCTCATTAGTAAATACAAACACCTCTTCCTTCATATATTTTTTTCATTATCTCATTTTTTTAGCCTTGTAAAATTGACACTTGATTATGTTAGACAGACTTTCAATGAGCAGAAGTTTTTTTATGTTTGTGGCTTAGATGTTTGTGGGTGCCCACAGGTGTTCAGGAGATAATATTATGCATAGATTGTTTTGTTGTTATCAGGGTAATTGGTGTGGACCTGCCAGCCTTTGATAGACACACAATTACTGTATGTGATGCATAAGTAGACTCATTTTAGGGCAGGATTTTGAGTTGCTAATGGTGCATTATTCAGCTTTTGGTCTGTCCCCAAAAGTGCCGGGCCAAATCAAACACGCCGCTCCAGGGTAATTGAGGCCCTCTCCGCACCCCCTGCAGTGAGCAAGGCAGAACTGTAATCCCCTGACAACTCTGACTTGGCCCCAATCTGGCAGGCCGCCCATTTCCCAGCAAAACGCCTAACTCTGCATCGGGGAGAATGAAGAAGCTGATAGTCACATTTGGACCACTTTCCAATTTTGTTATTCTTTTCAGCTCAGCGGCAGCCGGTATCCATCTCTGTACCTACCCTTTCTTTTTCTTTTAAACTATACAGCATAGAATATAAGTGCACACTAATTACACAGCTGAAACTAATATTCTTTCTCATTAGTCTTTTCAAGCTTTTGTGATTTTCTGATCAAAAGCTTTTGCACAAAATAACCAGAGAGTCTACAAAGTCTACACCTAGTTAAAAAAAAATTTCTGATGCAGTTGTATAATTAGAAAAAAAAACATCATTACTTTGTTTTATTGTCACCTTAGCTTACCACAGCTGCATGCTGTGTTGAAACACAAAGTACATCCGCAGATGAAAACCATAATCATTTAACAATATATCTGTAAATGTTGTTGAAATTGCTCAGTTAAAACATGTAAACATTCACTGTACTGTCGCCTCTTATAGGTGTCATTTTCAGGGATGGTATAATATGCATTTAGCCCTGTCTCTCTGATTTTTAACTTTAGCATGCATCCTCCTCAGGCATTGGCTCACTGTTATAATAGCTTTAGTAATGCTTCACAATTAACACTCAGTCAGTGCTCTGGGTTAGGTAAGGGCTGGTGTGTTTCAGGCTAAATTAGAAAACACAAAACAAGAATTCCCCATCACCCATGGTGCTTAAAGGACTGAGGGGTTACAGGGGAAATGGAAGGTGGTGAATTTTTTGACAGGGCAGCCGAGGTGATGTCTCATTCCCTCTGACATCTTGAACACCCTAAAGGTGGCTTTGCCAACAGTCTACCCAGGAAGCACCTCACCTAGCTGTGGCTAAATTTACACAACCACCTGCCCACAGGGAGGGTACTGGAAAGGAGAGGAGAGGTGGAGGTGGAGTGTGGATGGAGGGCAAATAAATGGAGGAAATAGAGGGTGTAGGGGCTGGAATGTGTTTGTGCACCAGAAAAAAATATGTATAATATGTTTAATGTGCAACAACCTCTAATCAAGCTTTTACTCAAGACTGCAGTTTAAAGATCTGCTGTGTGTTCTGACACTGATGGCCGGGCTTTTCCCTTCCTTTCTGCATGGTTGCTGTGCAATACTACAAGTTTGCATCAGAGTGGAGATGAAGAATAGGTCAGATTTGGGGGGTTTTCTGAGTGCCTTTAGGAGTTCAGTGGATCAGTGGGATGAAACATCTCAGCCTGCAGCAATTCCAGTACAAGTCACTGAGAGTGCAGCTGCATTTCTCTCACCCACTACTTGTTCCACTCTGTAACAGTGGAAATGGTGAGCCTCATTTCAAAGCATGACAAAAAATGCTGCAAGTGGGGGAGAAATTCAAAGATTTTTGTCATTTTTAAGGCATGTGTAGGGTGCAAATGTTTTACTTTGTAAAAATATATATATTTGTTTCATTTTCTGCATGTGTAAACGGCAAACTGTATATTCATGCCATGTCCATGAATTTACTCAAAGCTTGCATATATTGAAGCTCTCAAGACAGACAGTCGAATTGAATGGTAACAATTCTAGATGCTCCCCAATGGCAGAGTTCAGGCTGTTTGCCTGTAGGCTGATGTGGAGTGAATGGCCTTAGAGGCTCTAGGCTGGTCTATGTGTGGCCCGGCTGGTCCAAGTCAGCAGTAATGACTGGCTTTGGCCAGCATGCCTGTTAATGTGAATGGGGTTACTCTGGGCAACACCTTTTCAGCTGGGTCCTATGAAGTCCCCAGTATGGTGGTCTTTGTCCACACAAGGGCTGTCCTCTCAGCAAAAAGGGCTTCTTTTTTGTGAGGACTATCAACTGGTGATGGATTATACCCACCCCCCTTTATTCATCCGGGCAGACTAACAGACACGGATGCGCACAAGTATACACTCTCATGCTTAACCACAGAGATATCAGCAGAATTGCAGACACAATCAGCATATTAAATGTTAATTAAATGCAGATAAACACCTTTCTTCTCAGATTACTGTCCTCTTATGACTGTCTTCTTCCCATCTTTTCCTGAATCTCAGACAGGACATATTTGTCCTGAACAATCAGGTGAACCTGAAACTCCGTAGTTCAAAGCATTAATAAATGACCTGCAGAACTATACTTGTCTCCTTACTTGACCAGATGGTCTGTGTTCTATCTTAGTCTTGCCTCATACAGTCCTTGTCTTTTACTATATAGTGAAATAGACTTCCTCTGTGAGAGCCACCCCATCCCCTCCCAATGGGGCGGCCACTTACCCAGGCTGACACAGTAACCTCCAGACGACCTTTCACTTTGCCAAATGTTATGCCTGTAAACTGTGTGAACTCTTTCACAGCACAAATGATGAGAGGAAAATAGGACTTTCTGTTAGCACTAAAGCAGAGTTTAAGAAATCCTAGATGTGCAAGTCTGCTTCATGTGCTCATGTTGTAAATACCTCTGTGTGACACATGCATAAGAAAGCGACAGTGTGTGTCTGTCTGTCAGTTTTTGTACATGGGTTGTAGACTGAGTGCACAGAGAAAAAAATACATGAATAATATATGCCTAAATATTCTTGGTACTGCTTTGGCTTTTATTTTTTTGAAAGTGAAATAGTGACACAACCAGTTAGCACAGGGATGGCACATATATCTCTATAAAACCATAATGTTTTACTGTTGTTTTTATACCAATTAAATAAGCTATATCTCTCATGTTAATGATTGGCCTCAGAAGTATGAGCAAGGCAAAAAATAAGGTGTTTTTCCTACCTGTTTCCCAGTCTATATGCTATGCAAGTTTTTAATGCCTTAAAGATAATGAAGAAATGGCTACTGTGCTTACTGACAGCTGAATAGTTTGTTAAAGCTGTTAAAAATTATTATTATAGCAGACAATCTATAAAGCACAGGAAATCATGCTCTTACTGAAAGTGTCAGTGGTGTTTTAACCTGAGGACGTCTATATCACATTCATGGTTTTAGGGGTAAAATGTGTGTTTGAGGAGTGGAGGGCACCAGAGGTCCCCCAGATATGCTGTCATAACCCATGCAGCCGTACTCTTTGCTATGGGCCTATCGGTAGTGAAGGCAACACTTAGATATGTTTGTACTCTACGCCCTCTATCCCTCTCCCTTTCTCCCCAGGCACCATGTCGCTCTAGGGGTAAACCAGCACTCCCTGGCTGTGCCCAAGTCCATAACACCAACTAAACCCCACCCCCCACCCCCTTTCTATCCATCACCACAAGGGTCAACGTGCCCTCACCCTACAACGCCCACGGTCCACACCAACACTGCCCTCCAAAGAGAAACAAAACAGAACTGAAAAGAGACAAAATGGCCCCACACTGCTTCCCCTGTCAAAGCCCTTGACAGGCCCAAGCAGAGGACCCCAGAGGAGGGTTTTAATGGAAGATGATGATGACGGAGATAACAAGTCAAGTTGTTGTATTACAGCACAGTTACACTTTGCCCCCTGTTTGTCCATTTGGTTATTCAGAAGCAGTGCAGAGCTAACTGATTCCCATGCATGTCATGTTTAGTAACATGACAGATACTTTCAAATGCTGCATTTTATTGGTCTGTGGAGCGTGAAGGGTAAGTGAGGAGGTAGCTATTCAACAGAACAGGAATAAACATTCCATTAGGTATTAAAAAAAACTTGAAATATTGTCAGATAATCAATTTCCTGTTTGGACATGCTCACTTTTAATGAAATTCACTTATTACTCCCTTCCCATTCTTTCAGTGTTTGGGAATATAATTACACTCAAAATGCTTACTCATCCTTCTGCCTGCCTGCTGCCTACTCTGTCAGATGCATTAGGCCATGAAGCGGAAGGGATGGGGAGCCTGTGCCTGTATCCGTCTATCTGTCAGTCTGCCTGACTGTCTGTATGCCTGCCTCTCAGATTATCCAGGATCAGGCAGCAGGTGACATAGAGAGCAGGTGACCATTAACCAATTACCAAAAAGAAACTTGAGAAGATCCTCAATGTAGTTCGCATTTGTTTCTTTCTTCTCCTTCTTGTGTGTCCTTGTGTGTTCTTTTATGCTGTTGCCACATAAAATACATGTTTACAGTATTTTTAAGCATGTTAACTGGACAGTGCATTTCTCATATGTCAATTAGAAATTCAGTTTCTTGGTTAAATGAATTCAAATTTCATACAAACTAGTAAAGGATACAGGAGAAAGTCCAGAATAAAAATGTATTGTGACATTTATTTTATTAAAAAATATTAAGTGAGAGACATAGTGGAAGGTACATGGAATGAAGGTTTTTTTCAATGTGAAAAATGATGGGTGAGAAAGACTTCCTTAGTCAACAGGTTATTCTTAGGGCAAAGCCAGTGATCGTGTTACACTCTTTGTTACCACAAGAGAAGAGGAAGGTAGAGCTTCTTCTCTGCTTTTGTTATGTGCAGGTGGGCTAGAATTACCAACGTGATGGGATTTATGCTGGGTTGTTTCTGCATTTTTTTCTGCAAAAGGTAGCGGAAGTATTCTCTGAAATTGCCAGCGTAAATAGTTTAGTTTTTTTTTTTTTTTGTATAGAAAAACACATCTTCTCATTATGTGGGTTTGTGTTGAAGTTAATTCTAGTTCCTATAGGTAAGGTTCAGCAAGTGATTTCCCACACAATGCAGTGTAACTTTAGAGGTGTGAGGGATTACAGCACTGGGAGGTGATTTAGCTTGGTTTAGTGACTGAGCAGACCAGCAGATCTGGGAAATATTTCCCAGTTTCAGCCATGAAACATTCTGCTGCCATTTTGACCCTTGGCTGGTTGTGGAAATGGGGCTGGGAATGGAGGACATTGACCCAGTGTTATGGACAGACATACACATTAGTTTACAGTGGCTGCACTCAGGGAAATGGAATTGGCAAAAGGTATCACCTCTAATATGAGTGCAATGAACACAGATTAATATATATGGATTCATATATATGTTTTGTAATATTGTTGTTAACACAGTTGTTCTGTGTCAATAAAAACAGATGGTATTTATTTTTCATCCACAACATTCTTCAGATTTCACTTCCTCTGTGATTACAGCAACTTCAGCTAGTTTTTCTCTCATTTCACTGACTTTGAGCTTATAAAATGCTGACTAAATTACAACAATAATTGTGTTAAGTAGGTGTTTATGGTAAATATCGTGTCACTTCCATGAGCAAGTTCCAACATCAGCTAATCTGATTGGAACAGCCAGACCAGTCGTCATGTGTTTCAACAAGGTGTTGGGTTTCCCATAGTTCTAAGCTGTACAGTGACACGGGCCATTTGAAAGTGTGGCTAAAACTCTATGGAAGAAATGACTCGTTAAATTAGCACCTAATACTCCAGTCATTAGCAAGCCGTTACCCCCAGTGGAATGCCTTTGATGGCGCTGCTTTGTGTGAGTAGGTCTCATGTAAGCTCCAGTTGGAAAGATTTCTCCATTCATATCTCAGAATATTACACAATTACATTGCACTGAACAGTAATGGGTATTACCAAAACATTCAAAACAGTGATCTGGTGCATTTTCTGAGCCATAAACCCCAGATGCCTGATGAACAGCTGTGTGTGGAGATTATAAGTGACCAAGCAGTAAAAGATGCCATATTCCTTAAGAATTGGTTCTTTCGGGTGTTTAGTAAGCTGAAGGGAATTGTCCATTGTGGGGTGATATTAGTAACCCTCTTAGGCAAAGCTAGTCTGTGGGCCGGCCCTGAGGGCTCATTTCAAGTGCTTAGCACTCGTTTGGAGCTTTGTCACCCCTCACCCTGTTGCCAGCATGGCCCTAGCCCCTCTGGCTGTGGAGCGGAGCTGTACCACAGACCTTTACCCCTGCCCGCCACCAGGGAGGGAACACTGACATCACAGCTCCAACTAGCACACACACACACATAATCACACTAACATTGTGGCACACATCCATTTTCACATTCCCCCCTCCACCAGTGCACCACAGCCAATGGTCTATTTTCCCGCCGTCCACTCCCATCCAGCACCCACCCCCCGGCCCTACACCCCCTTCTTATTTTTTTCCTCTTTCTCCACCCTCATGAAGGTTGCCAGGCAGCAGAGAAAGACTTCACACACACATACACCCCACTATGCCTCTGAGGGTTTTCCGGATGTCCTTGTTTACATCATGGAGTGTGCAGGTCGAAGGGAAGCAGACTTAGAGCCTCCCTGACTATGTCTGTCTGGTCCTATGCTGACCTCTATTCATTTGGTGTCAGTGCAAATGTTCATGGAAACACATCACAGCTTAAATAAGTACATATTACATTGGGCTGTAAATTAAAAGCAACTATCCTTCAACAGTAATAGTTGAAGTTGATTTATTTGTCATGGAACTAAACAGAGGAAAAGTTTTCTGTGCTCCTGATAACCAGTTCCATTTATCAGCTCTAATATTGGCTGTCAGTGATGTGTGCGATAGTTGCTGACTGTTACTAGGCTGTCTTTTCCCTCTGCGTGTCAAACCGATCGATTGGTTTTGTCTGCTCCTCCCTCTAACTTTGATGTTACCATTGATTGTTCTCATCTGCCCCTGAACTCAAAGGTTAGAGGAGCTGAGCTGCACTTCTGGATTGCTTTGACCTTCGCTCTGCACATGCTCAGTGGGTTCTCAGAGCCCAGAGCCAAACAAACACGGTGTAGCCAGGCCCGTGGGTGCGTGACAGCCAGACAACGGTGTGATGTCTTTTTATTTTTTTTTATTTTTTTACTCACCCACTGTGGATGATGTATATGTGATTGATTTTTCTCCCACCCCTCTCTCTACCGTGTTTCCGCTGCAGTGCACTAAGCAGGACTGAGTCCAGGCTTGATCAATGCATTGTTTTTCTTTTTCAATCACACTCGAGTGAGCTGAAGACACGAAAGGTTACACAGGTGAGGTTTGGCAGGGTTGGAAATAGAGCAGAGTTTCTGGTGGCCCCCTCAAGGCCAACGTATGGGCCTGCATGGAGATTATTAGTTTGTGTGTTCAGTCAGAGCAATAGTTATATGCTCTTGCAGTGTCCCATGTGTTAATTAATGCTGATTATGTATCTCCTGTTTGTTCCCCCACTGAAAATAATTATCAATGCCTCTAAGTAACCTTACCTTTACCTGCTTACATTAAATTACAGGTCCTACACAAATGCCTCACTTCTCTCAGGTAAATTTGCAGGACAGCAAGAGGACTGCTTCTCTACTTGCCTCAGAAGTGGGTTTCTGAAGCACACAGAGGCAGTGTGTTGAACAGATAAGAGACCACTTGAGAAGGATGTTCCTCTGATTTGTCAGCCACAGTAGCAAGAACACAAAGCTTCATATCTGACATTTGCATCAGTGGTATAAAGACACTCAGGTGTTACAATACTCTTGAAAAAATAAGGAGTGGAAGTAGTCTGCCCCGGAGGGGTAAAGGGCATTGCGTAGTCCTGAATTATCTCTTAATAATGACGCTCTTAAACCCTGTACCCAAACAACTAGTCATTAAGAAAAAGATAAATATCTGTGGGAGTATAAGGGCTCTCTTAAAGCTGGATGTCTGCAGGCAAACAAGGTTTTAGAGGGCTGGGGTGGGGTGAGAGAGCGGGCTGACCTGCAGGTTTCAGATGTCATGGCAGATTCTTTCAGGGACAAATTACAGGGTTTAACTTCTCTTTTACCCAGAATGGCAGTATTCTGATTCAGCTTCCTCGATAGACACTCAAGCAGCGTGCTACTCAACACCATTGTCAGGGGTACACTTGACTCCTGAGATACTTCACCTCCTCTCACGCTCTCAGCAGCTCCTCAACACTTTGTTCATGGAGGACCATTGGCAGCCTTTCATGCAAAATTGTGCAAAGAGCAGAGCAGTGTAGCCCCTCTTAAGCTTTATAGTAGCTAGCATGTTGGTGTTAGGGGGGTTTACATGAGTGGCCCTCATTAACCTCTTAGCGTCTTTGTGCTTTGAGTTGGCACAGGGCTGCTCCACAGATAAGCTTCAACTGTGAAACAGCTAAAAGACTTGATTGTATTGACTCTGGTATTAGCTGAACATAATCACCTGTTACAGTAAAACTATCAACGCAAGCACAAACACATCCATCTGGATTTTTACATCCACATAAGTGTTTTGTCCCATACACAAACACCCTTATGTCATACACACACACATTCCCTGTGAGGTGTAACAGACCTAAAGCTCTCTGAAGCATTTAGCAGCACGCTAGCAGGTTTATTTCATAATGCCAGTGCTGAGGGGAGTGCTGAAGCAGCTAATGCAATTTCAACCCAACATGGCTTTTTCTGAATAAGCATCACTGAAGTGTACCATCTACTGTATGTTTGATCCACTGTAGTGTTTCCTTTTTTGCTTCATACAAGCATTCTAACACACTGCCCACCCTACCAACCCCCCTCCCTCTCTCTCTCTCTCTCTCTCTCTGATTTCCATAGAGACTGCACTTGCCTCCAGACTTGTCTGAGACGGTGAGTCGTGTGAGCAGGGGGGAGCTGGCAGGAGCAGCCATGGTGGCTTCAGCCTGTGGCTCTAGCACTTCCGGCACCAAACACTTGGACTTCTAGAGCTCCCACACAGTCGCCATGGGCAACCAACACCTGGAATGCCGCAGCGTTGTCCTCTTTACCACAGTGACCAGGTTGTTCCCTCGCCCACGTAATGTCAACTGTGATAACCTTGCCAGACGTTACCACCTGCCAACTGACCCAGCCAGGAGTGAAGATCTAAACATCCACTGTAGCTCTTCTCATAATAGACACGTCATGTCCCCTTTTTTATACACATGTACCACACACTTTTTTCTCTAACTCTGACAGTTGTTATTGGCACTTTGCAATTGTCATGTAACTTGGGCAAGTTTTTGTCCCCAAGGTTGTTTTTCCCCAATAAAATGCCAAAGGTGAACCATGGCATTTCCAAATGTTGTATGAACATATTGTATATGACTGGTACAGCAACCATGTATAATACTGTGGGGATTTTTTGTTGTTTTCCTGTATGTAGGAATTTTGTTTACAAACAAACTGATCATCATAATATTAATCATAAAATATTTTCTTGGCTTTACAGACTCTGATAATTAAGCTCAGCTCTGAGCTTCACCAGTTTGAAAATACAATTCAGTTTCCAGAGTAATTATGTGCTTTGTGAAATGAAATAAAAGAGAGTGTAAACAAGCTAAAACTCTTTATCCAGTTACTATTTTACTGCACAGAAACACCTACTCCAGTGACTGATCTCTGGTCTGCCTGACTGGTTGCAAGTTTGAATAGGGATACTTCCATCTGACCCTGAGACTGCCAGTGAGTGACATGTACCTCCAGTAAGCAGAACAGAGCAGGAATGTGGGCAGAGGGTAGGAGAGCTGGATTTGGGTGCAGGCTTCACACCTCATCAGGCATGTTTGCTGGATGAGCTGCTTTGCCATGACAAGCCCAAAAGAACAAATTAGGTCAAATGGTGACATGGAGAAACAGAGAAAAAAACACAACATGAAAAATTAAATGATTCATTTTTGTTTTCCTCAGTCTGTGTTTGATGCCAGTTTTAATATTTTTGCCTGCAAACACTGGCAGTATTGGTAACCATCTGCAACACACGTCAGGGGAAGGTAGTGTTACCTGACAGTTTCATACATGAATGGAGTGTATCTGGTTGATAAGGGAGAGACAGAGATGACATGCACAGGTCACTTATACAGCAAGCTGATAAAAACAGTTCTCAAAGTTATTGTTAGTGAAGCATTGACATATTCAGGGTAACCTCGGTGTAGCAAATTCTCTTTGGCGTGTGTTTATGTAGTACAGGTGTATTCTCTGTTTATGCTCTTTTTAATCATGCCAAGTTTCTGTGTCACCATACTGCTTTGTGCCATCATTCAAAATCATTTGTTTTAAAATTAACCATAAAAATTACAGAACCATAAAGTTCTGTAATTTTCATTTCTTCTCCAACACCCAATAAATCAAAAGTAGCAAAAAATGAAAGTCAAGAACTTTTTAAAGTGTGACCTATTAAAATAGTACAAAGCGGGGCAACTCATTTTTAACCGCAGTGAATGGTAATGTCACTCTACATGTCAAAAGCAAAATACACAAGCAAAAATAAATTCTATACTGGCTTATATTAATTGTAGTTAATTCATGAGGAAAATGCATTAAGAACACGCTCAGAGTCTGCCACTGTTTGCTGCTGTGAGAGCTCAGATGAAGATTTCTCCAGGTTACAGTTAACGCTTCATCAAAACACAGATGGAAAAAGTTCTCAAGAACTTTCACAGAATTTTTTACGTTGCCTGACTTTTTTTTCTGAGTGAAAATAACATTTAGACCTTTTTATCTCAAAGTTGTGTATTATTTAGACTTCCACTAATTGCAGTCTTTTTTGGGTTTTGAATCCCTCTGTAATTATTAATGTTCTCCCTCTGTCTCAGTGCAGCAGTCACCCCCGCCCCCCCCCAAACAGGATTCCTCCATTTGTGTGATAAACTGGATTAAATGAATAGAGAAATTGCATTACCCCAGAAAAAAAATCCTCTTAAAAATCTGATTAACCTTCAATCCTCAAACTTCTAAATTGGACTATTAAATATTGAGTGAGATGTGTAAATTTAATTAATCAATTTAGTAAGATGTTTGGTGCTGTTACATGCTGTGTGAATGTTACCTGACCTCACTCTCTCTTGGATATCTTTTCCTTTTAGATGGATGCTCACTCTCTACACACACACACACACACACCCCTTTAAATACACACACACTCACACATATACACCCCCCTCCCCTCCTGCTGAGGCAGCAAGTGAAGCAAAATAACTCACTCTGCCACACAATCGCTCCTCTGCCTCGCTCTAGGCACTGACTGCTTTATTCCATGACTTTTTTTTCCCCTCTTCTCTGCTCCTTCCTCTTCTCATTGGTTCTGTATTTTTTCATACCATCGTAACTCTACTAAAACAAGAGGCAGTGATGGTGAATTGCTTGACCTTTCCCATTGTGCAGTGGTGTTATGCTGTGTGGTCTGTGTCCACTTGGTTCAGCCCCATACATCAAGAAAGGCTTGTTACTTTTGGACACCTTTGTTTGGTGGGAATTGGAAGTGTTGCTATGTGCATCACAAGCTTCTTTTTTGGTTTTTTTTTTTTACACTGACATTAGTAAGTATTAGAATTATGCCACTTGCAGACATTTGCAGCAATGATACATTCTGTGAGACTGTCACAGCATTGACCAGGCAAAAAGGCTTTCTTTAAGACACAATTTTACTGTACAAAATGTTTTTATAGTTTTCACAAAATACATTTAGAAAGCTCCATTTTAAATAAAATTAAATTGAAATATTTAAGAGACAGCGTGTAGACGTTTTTATCTCAGAAGCAATGCTCAGACGTAAACCCAGTATGTGTCCATGTTCTGCGTACACACTGAAATAAAAATGCAAAACTCAAAAAGAGCATGACAGATGATGCTAGAAAAACCCTCCCATGGTCTTCAATTATAAATAAGGACTGCGGGTTTCGACTGCAGTCTTACGAACTCGAAGCCAATGTAATTGAACAGAAGTGTTTACAAAATTTTGCAACACAAGACTAATATTGTTTTTTTAAAAAAACATTGTGTACTAGATGAAATACAAAGGCTTTGGTCTGTTTTACAATCAACAATGATTAAATCTGATATGTACTTGTAAACAACTGCCAAACACTTAA